>JAPDSC010021571.1:0-14274 GCA_026290005.1 Latrodectus geometricus | reverse complement strand
TATATATATATATATATATATATATTATTGCATTTTATATATTATTGAATTTTATTTTGTATTAATATACAAAGTGCAAATCACCAACTGGCATGACGATATTTTGACAACTTCATTTCTCCCTTATTTCAGTCTGTAAAAGAAAAAGTAATTCATGTTTAAATAGTTTTTCTTATGGCCAACAAAATAACGAAATTAAAGCAAAACATGCTGTGATTCAAACGTTCAGAATATTTTTATATAAAACATTCTTATTATGTCATTTGTATAAAATACTTTTTAAAGGAAACGTCTCATTATATTGCTCTCAAGAGACATTTTTTAACTTAAGATCACAGAATGGATCAAAAGAAAAAAAAACGATTTTTCATTGCCAAAGAATATTGAAATAATAAAATAGTGTTTCCTCTTTATGCAAATATATACGCAAAATCCAAACTCTAATCGTTATCTTTTCCGATTTTGTGATTTGTTTCTAGTAAGGAATGCTATCAAATAAGAAACATTAAAGGCTGGGAAGAGATATGGTAGCAATTTAAAACAAAAGCAAATCAACAATTTTCTTGACTTCAAGTTGGGGAAGAAAAATGTCAGCAAAAGTTTCGAAATACCTTTAGGGAAATTCAAAGAACGGAAAGAGGGAAAAATAAATATTGAGTAGAACTAGAGTGGTGATAGCATCAGCTTGTTCGTATAAACTTCCAGATTTCTGTTTTCTTCTGCTGATGTTGAACTTTTTATTGTTTGTTTGAAAAGCTTAGAAAGGGAATTTGTGAAACTTTCTTGATTCATCATTTAGTTTTGTCGTATCAAAGAATTTATCTGGCTAGAATCGAAACAAATGATCGTAGTATCTTCTTCAAACATATTATAGTAAATAATGTGGGCAATATATTTCAAACATAATATAACAGTCTAGATTTTTTTTTTTGTTTCCTCGGATATTCAATTGTTTGCAGTTTATAGTTAATTTGATCTTTTTTTATGATATCAATCGTATAAAACATTCCTTTGGTACTGTTTACGATAAGTTTTAAATCCAATTAGATATTGAAATATTATATTCTTGAAAAATACGTCATGTGAGAATAATAATGAAATATATATATGCATTTGAAAATTTATTATTGTATTAAATGAGAATTTAATTGAATTTTAAAATAGTAAGGCAATATTTAATGACATTACTAAACATTTTTGTAATTAATAAACATTATTATTATTAAATAATTTTACATTACTAAACACGTTCCCTCATACTCAATAACTTTAGAATAGAACATTTAAAATCCAAATTAAATATTTGGTCAAGGTTATATCAATAATTTCATAACTTATAAGGCTAATCAAAACAATATAATTATTTTGAGAATATTTACGCAAATCCTCATTAGTGGTAATCAAGAATATTATTTCATCGAAATTAGAAAGACATTATTGTCATTTAATGGTCAACGTCTGTAAGTTAGAATTTATAAAAGTAAAAACAACGCAATGAAATCAAAATTTGTAAAATTACTACAAAATATTGCTTTTTCGATGATATACTTAGATTAATTATTCAACAAAATTCTCTAAGGAGTGTTATTTTAAATGTGCATATAGGAGAAAAAAATTTTATGCAAAAAAGGAGTTAATACAAGTGTTATTGTATTCATTATAATTGAGATTTTATGATAAATAACTATCCTTCAAATACAGATTAAATTGTAAATCACAAGAAAAGTGATTTTAAATAATAAATAGTTCCAAAAAAATAAATTAAAATAACATATTAAATAAGAGCAAATATATAAAAATATTATTATTTACATAATTTTTTTATTATAAAATTGCATCAAAATGACTTTATATTACATTTTCTGTTCACTGTTTGCTCATTGTTCACACTCACATAATTGTTCAGTTGGTGGATTATATATTAATAAAAATGTTTTAATAGCTGATATAATAGAGGCATAGGATAAAAATTGGAACACATTTTTTGTACAATTTTCTTTGTAAATTTTGAAAAAAAAATTATTGATTGGTTGTTCTTTATTTGAATATCATTTTAAATATGAAATAAAGTATATATATCAATACTTTGAAAAAATATTTTTTTACGTGTGAAAATTTACTTCAAACCTTTACATATTGAAGTGAATCAAATTTAGTATATATATATATATATATATATATATATATATATATATATATATAGTGAGAGGCAGAAAATAGGAATTCCCACCTGAACTTACAACACTGTTGGGAAAGCGAATGAATAGTACCAAACGTTTTACAATTGTATTTATTGTTTAGTGAAAATGTCACAGCAAATGATCAAAATGCCAACCAAATGTGTCGTTACACTGGCGAAGGAATGATTGGCGACCCCTCTCGAAGATTCTTGGTGTCGTATCTATGAGATCTGTGATCAGATCTGATTCTATCTATGAGATCTTCAGCTGAGTCCACATGTATCTCTAAAACTAAATATTTCATGTTTCTGAAGAAGAAAAAGTACAGTGGATTGAGGTCGGATTAGCAAACATGCCAAGCCATGGGTAAGCTGTGTCTAGTCTCTCGAGCGGAATATGTGGCATTCATAATGTTACAGATCCTGATGGAAAATTTTGCTAAGTCTCCATCGTGCATAAACTACATATGTTTTTTGATGAGGAGTGGAACAGCCTACAATAAGGGAAATACTTGTTTCAAGAAGATACGGTATGTTGTGTCGTTAAAACGATCTGGCAAGATGTAGGTGCCTATAAGGTAATCAGCAAGGATAACTGCTATGATGTTGATGAAAAATTTCTGCTGGTGTCTACGAGGAGTTGTACAGTGGGATTGTTATCAGACCAAACGTGTTAATTAGGCGAGTTTAAAATGTCTTCTCCGCTGAATGTTGCTTCATCACTAAATAATATTAATGCTGGAAGTCATGGATTGTTATTCATTATCCCCAGCATCTACTGCAGAAAGTCTACCCGGCAGCGATAATCATCTATATGCAAAAATTACACTTTTTCCCGAGGCAGGGATGCAGTTCATTATATAAACTACGCCACATCTCGAGACGAGAAATTATCATTTCTTAAGCTAATGCTAGCGTACTTTGAAAGGCGCTACTATAAATATTGTCGGTCTTCCATTTCTGTCTTTTCAAGAGCTTCTTTTGTTACTGTTCGAGATGGGAAACGAACCACTTTCTCACAGTCGTCGAACAAAATAGGAAAATGTAGGATGGCTTGGAAAAAGACCAGCTGGAAACCGCTGTTCATACAATCTTTGCTTCGTACATTCCTTTTTGCTTCACCGTATATGAAGTGCATATAAGCCAATTTTTCGTATGTATAAGCCAATTTTCAATTTTTCATATCAGCCATAGCATTAGCCATAGCCATAGCATCACGAAATCTTTTGGACTATGTTATCCAGATAACATTTGAAGATATGATGTCGAGCAATTTTAAATCTGATTGGCTCTCTCTGGCAACCAAAACGTGCAGAATGCTCCTTCTTCTCTGTGAAACGGTTAATTCATGAAAGATTTTCAATGCGCTTCTACTTTACTCATTTCTGCCTCTCAGAGTAGGATGCAACCTTATGTCTTCATTTGTAGTTATTGCTTGTGTCGATGAGTACTATCACCCTTCTTAAATTGATAAAATTTAGAATCACTTATATATTTTATCTAGTTTATTTTCATGAACCAATACATTTACAAATCTAAGGACCTATATAGCTATAAAATGTGTTATCTAGTTCAGTTTGTTATTTTAAAATAAAAAATAAAAATCCAAAATAGATATTGCTTTATTTATATTTTAGCTTCCACAAGATTAAAAATATCTATTAACAATTAAATATTATCTGCCAACTTTTACAATATCCAATTTAATTTGATAATCAGTTATTAAATGATTAATTTATAAAATAGCATATGTATGTACATGTATGAAAGTAATTCAATTGATTAAGCAAAAACTAATGTATTACAAATGCAAATTCTTTCAATTCTTTTAAAAATTGTTTCATAAAGAAAAAAACAACTTTAAAACTTAACTCTTTAACATCTAGATATTAAATTAAAGAATTCCTTATTAATTTAACATTCTTAATTGGTTAAATTGAAGAAAATTAACTTTTTGGAAAAATGCTTTAATATTTATTTCAAATACCATTTACATTAAATATATTTTAAATTCAAATAAAGAGAATTTAAGCGTTAATATAATCCAGTTATGTTAAAAAAATGTTCCTTTAAGAATGATCGTTTCGATTTGAATTCATTAAATTAATCAAATTAAAGTATTTGCACCAAAATTAGAAATTAAAACGGTTTTTATTACACTTAAAGATTAATTCAGTTTTAATTCTATCATATTTTTTCATATTTCATTTTTTATTTAAATTAAAGTTATTTAAACAGTTTTCTACGTAATAATATCTATGCAATTACTTGAATTAGAGTGAAAACCAGGACATATAAGACTTTAAGTGCTTATTGATTTATTTAAATAAAGAGATAGCTCTGAAAATACATTTTAAGAATTTTTGTCAATTTGAAAAATAGGAACTTAATTAAACTCTAAATTTTATACTTTAATATGTTGATTATCAAATTTTTAGGAAATATGTTATCATATCGGAAACGGAGTTTATTAAGTATAACTTAAAATAAGTAAACATGTAAAAAAATATAAATTAATAATGATTTTATAAAAAAGGAGCTTAATTTTATTTTACATAGTGACATAGTGATATATATATATATTTTGTTATTTATTTAAAAAAAATAGGGATTTATTTTTAAACGTGACTTTGACTTTATAAGTTATTCAGAATTTTTATTCAGTTATTGTGTTTAATAATAAATAATGTATATTTAGGTTTTATTATTTTATTTAAGTTGAAAAGATTTTTATTCAGATTTGAAATAAAGCCCATTCTTATTTACATTTACTTTATGTTAATAAACTTGTAGTATAGTTGTTAAATAACTATACTTTAAATTTTGCCGGATAATTTAATATGATCTTAAATTTTAAATAATTACCTTGTTTTAGTTTTTAAATTCCCGCTTTTCTTATTTTTCAATATTGAGAAATTATATCTTACATCTAACTTTTTAAAATAATTTTATAATAAAATTTTAATTTATTTTGTTTTCGATTTTTAACTTTTGCTCTACATCGTAAAATATTTTATCCAAATCATTTAATATCTTAATTGCTTTTAAATGAATATTTTTTGTATTTACTTCATTTAATATGAAAATCAGAATGAATGACGCAGTTTTCTATCAGAACGAATACACTTTATACTTTTTTCTATAAGACAGAATAGACTTTAGACTTTTTTCTATCAGAAAAAATGTGATATACATTTGTGTTAGTAATGGAACTTATTAGAGAAATCCTATTTAACTCTTTGAATTATATTTATTGTGGTATTTAAATATATCATAAGTTTTAAGCATCTTATTCAACATTAATTATAGCAATATAAGCTATCTCATCAATGGTTGTAATTGGTTTCATTCCATATATTCAGATATCTGGAATTATCCGAATCCTGTAGGAATGTTTTCTGTAATTCGCTAATCATGAGAAAAAGTGTAGAAAATTTCCCGTTTCAATAAATTTGTTTTGAATTTTTTTTCCCCCAGCAAATGTGTCAATTCTATTATTTCTGTTAAACGTGAAGGAAACAATAAATTTAATAAGTATATTTTTATTGAAAGGTTGACAATATAATATATTAAATGTATAATTATTCGTAGTAATAATAAACGCATTATAAATAAATATTTAATAAGGAAAAAAGAGGTTAAAATAATGTTGAAAAATGGAAAAAAAATTACATAATGTATTATACAGTCTGAAAAAAAAGTATTGAAAGTAGCACAGAGCTAAGTATTGAATCTAGTTATAATACAAATAGTTTGAGTCTATAATTTAAAAAAAAATATGCATTTCTCTTGGGTGAATTATTTACATTGTAATGTGCCAATTGTAATTAATTTGTCAAAAATCATAGAGAGGTTTTTCTCTTCAAATATCGAAATATTTTGAATAAAATAAAAGATTATTAATTTTATAACTTCTGTATTGGAATTTCTTCCAGGAATTTAGCACATTTGTTGGTAAAACTGGGTTGAATTTATGCAAATTTTTAGTTTTTGGTATTAATTTTGTCATTTCTTTCTTTCTCGATTCATTAATTTTAATATTTTTTTCTAATTTGTTTTGTAAACTTTGTAATTACTTTAAGAATTTTTTTTATCTGATGAGTACTTTAACTTCTATATGTAATATGCATAAATTTATCAACTTATTTTATATATTAAACACAAATATTTGAGTTTTGAAAACTATTAATTTTATTGTTCAAAATACATAAATGATTTATCAGAAATGCTTAAAAGTTCTTGAAAAGGAAACATGAAAGAATCAGTTTTTGATTTCAAAATTTGTATTGAAAGTAATATATTATAAGTAAATATATGAAACCATTTCATTTATCATTCGTGTTAAAATACACCGAGTTTAATAAATAATTAATTTTATAAATTTTCAATAATAATAGAGACTGATAAAATGTTTTATATTTTTTAAAATATTTTACGGGGATTTCAAAGGATATATAAATAGATTTTTTTTACTACTTCGTATGCTGGTTGGTATTTCTTATAAAAAATAAATTTTCACTATAAATTACTTAATTTCTACTTTTTTCGATTGGGGTTTTGATTTATGAGAGTTTCTAGTTTAAAAAAGGAAGAAAAAAACTCTTGATTAATAGGAAATGTAATAGATAAACGTACCAACATTTTTTAAGACAAAACTCATTTTCCTTACAATTCTAATTTAAAACAGGAGGATATAATTAAACTTTTTTCGAGTGTCAGTTACTTGCAATTGACATGAAGGGTTTTAATTAGCGAAATTTTCTAAATGAATTGTTTTTTTTGATAAACATATGATAAATTAAAAAAACAAATCTAGGAATTTTTTCCTTGATGGTAAATTAATGAATTGATTTTCACTTTATAAGAATATCTTTGTTTATGAATACATTTCTAAGAAGTAATTTCACAAACAGTAAAGTGCATATGCAATTAATAAGAAAATTATTTTTGTACTTTTTTAAATTAACTTACACTCTAAAATAAGTGAATGGACTGTTTGATATTATGAATTTCATTTTTCCTTATTTCTTTAGATTTTTCAATAGTCATAATTTTATTTGAAGTGTTCACATAAACCCGCTAACGAAAAACAATTATTCTTCATACTGAAATTTTAAAATATCATCCTTTTTTATAAAAAAGAAAAATTATAAAGACAAGCATTATTAATAATATTTTAAACAAATTTAAAAATTACTTAAATATTAACAGAATTACTTACATTATAACTATAAAAAATGAATAAAATATCATACCTACTGCATACTTTTAACATGAAGTATGAAGCTAAAATATAATTTTGTAATGAATTGGTATAATTTTATATTTAAATACCAGTCACAAAAATGTGTAAATTTTAATATATTTTACATCATATACAAATAGCGAATAGATATTGTTAGTTGAATCAATAAATTTATATTTTAAATGTGCCAATAGACATAGTTGACATTTTTTTGATTAGTGTTGGTTCATTCTTTAAAACATTTAATTATATTTAAATTTAAAAAATTTAAATATTTTATATAATAATAACCCTTATACAAGCGATTTTCTTTAAATGATTCAAAAGTTGTTTTTAATTTAGGCAACTGTGCTTTGTAACGAGAATAACTATTTTTTTAACACCAATCTCTATTGTGCAAATATAGAAAAATAATTATTGGACAATAAATGTTTTTCAGGAAATATATTAAATATTGTTTCAATTATACTTGCATAACATCTAATAATATAATAGATAAAATATTTATTTGGATATAACAAACGCATTAAAAAATTATTTGGTAAAACATGTTGAATTAAAATTCGGTTATCATTTTCTCATTTCATAGTAATCTTTTTCAAATTGATATACTATAAACTAGTTTTAGTATTTTTATAGTATAAGTGCAATATATTTATTATGATGAAGTCTACTCTATTTATATTTTTTATATTTTAAGATTGTAATATAAAGCATTGAAAGTGAAACTAGTTTAACTGTCAGTGTTTTGTTGATTTGATTATTAATTCTTTGGCCGATTAGAAAAGATTTTAATTTATTCAAATTCAGGATCTTGGGAACACTTGATTTCTACTGAGCTGAAGTATCAGTGCTAAAAATTTTAAGAATCACATAGGAAATATATCATGAAAGAATTTCAATTTTACCAAGCAAAGGGGAATTAGAAGAAATTGCATAAAATTGTTAAGTGAGTATTTTTGTAGTTTTAATATTTAATAAAAAAATCACCTTTAAGTATAATTTTCACTTAATATTTTGACCATCCGTATTTTTCTTGCAAATCCAAACAATTCACCTACATTTTAAGTCTTATACAAAAAGCACAATTTGATAAATTGAATAAGTTTATTTACATTTCTGATTGTTATAATTGTATGACAAATTTGAATTCAAGTTCATTCTTTTTTCCAAATATGATTTAAAAATCGGTTTCATAACATGCAAAGAAATTTAGATCGAGAGACACATTTGAAGCAACACATTATAAAAAGAATATTAAAATCAAAATAAAACTGTAGACTTCAAGTTATAATTAAGAAATCCTGGGTGAGAGGACGCTACTTAAGTTTCACTCGTAACAAAAATGCTTCTATGAAAATGTTCATGCAATTCTATTTCACATACATTAAAAAATTGGTGTTCATCACAAGAATTGCCTTATTGAGTATTTTATTCAATGAAATGCTTGTTGTTTATCATGGTTTATTGAATTTATTTCCTAAATATCTATCTTATCATTAGTATTTATGTATTATGTTTTTCTTGTATTTGTAAAGAGTTAATTTATTAGATTAATAAAATGCGCAATTGAATTGTTCTTTGTTCTAATTCCTTATTCATTGTTCTTGATTATTTTTTTAGAAATGCATAATAATTTAGTATAATTCTCAAAAATTTCCCAAAAATCATTTTTACCTAAGCATTTATGCGTTTTATTTAGTTCAAATTATAGACAGTCCGCTTTGTATTTCGGATGACTAAAATGTGGATCATATTATTTTCCCAAGTATTTTTTAAAAGAACACCAACCTCTTCTAGGTATATGAAATAACTAATTTTGTGAAAATTATTTCTATTAAACGAAATATTCCACTGATTAATAATATTTGAAATCTTCTTTAAATATCGGGTACATGTAAAACATGTTGAATAAAACATTTGGTGTGAATTTTTAATAGAAAGATATTTTTTATTTAAATTTGTACATAAGAAAAAAAATTAAAACATTAAAAAATTAAAATTTTTATGTAAAGCTTTCAGTTTATTGGGGAATATTCTTTACATAATTATATTTTCTTATTCGTAAATACATGTAAAATTAGTTTTATTTTATACTGAACATGTGGAACTGCATATAAAATAAACTACAAGGTAGTGTTGCAATATCAATTTAAAAAAAACGTGATTTCTAAATGTACAAACAACAATATTTTTGCTGAAAAAAAATTCAGCAAAAATATTGTAAACTGATTTAATTATTAATTAATACATTTTTACCAGTTTTCTATTCTATCAATTTTATATAATAATAATTGATAAAATGAAACAAACATCACATTTTTTTAAGAAATTTTACTGGATTGTTTTTATTCTATTTTTATAACTTGTCTCATTTTGTGCTAAAAATTGTTTTTGGAAGAATATCTGAATAAAATATAAAATATTAAATTTTTTATAATTAAATTTGTGTTTATAAAAATATGTATTGGTGAATTATATTAAAAAAACATATTGATCTTCAAAAAGTATAGCTATTTAATGCTGATAGATGTTCTGCTTTTTCTTGTAAGAAGTTTGATTTTACTTGATAATATTTCATTCTGGTTTCAAAACAAAATTTAATGCTAAGTGTTATATAACACTGTCACTGTCAACGTCAGGCATAGGTATGTAACAAGTAACCCTATCTATTTGTAAACATGGGCATCTAGTTGAATGTTTTATTTCACAATTTATTTTCGTGTTATTTAAATTTTATTCTAGATTTAAAATTTTTTATTTCAAATGTATTTTGATGTGTACATGTATTTTAGTATTACATTTTATATGAATTAATATTTAATTTAAATTAGTTTTATTATTACATTTATTCATTCGTTATAATAGTAAGTAGGAACAGAAAATATTTCTTTGTGAATGAATATACCCTATGTAAATAATTCTAGCCTCCTCAACAATTTTTGTCAATAAGATGGAATTTATATGAGTACAAATAAAATTTAAAGAAAAGCACCTGCAAAATATTGCTTGTAACTTGGGATAAACACTAAAATTTTAGTTATGATTCGACAGTTGTAATGAATTAAAGGACAGCATATTGCAATACCACTTAAATTACATAAAATTTTGTTCTTGATGGGTTAATATATATCGTGCTATGCAGGTATTTTATTATTATTTATAAAATAAACTGAATTACTTAAACAAGTTTTAGACAAAATCTTTAAATACAGAATGAGTATAAATGTAAAATAATACTGGAATTCGAGTAAAAGAATTAAGTAAGTATTACAGACAAAAAAGTAAAATAATCGTGAATAAAAAAATAAAAAAAATTTATTTAGTGGAGTGATTTTGGTCATTTAGTGGCTGGCCATAATGGGCCACATATCAAATGCAATCAGTTTACATACTGATTAGCATCGGTAAAATAACACACAAGCAATCATCTCGACTTCACTGATTGACGTGTTGTATTTTTACCCCACATTTGCCAACAGTGGGAATATTTTGACGAGTATTGGTTCCAATTTTGTGAATCGACTCGAGGCGACTCTAACAGCAAGCTTATTTTGGTTCATATTGTAACAAAAATTAGTGTTATTTCTGTTTCCATTATCTAAAAATAAAAAAATAAGGTGTAAATTCCTCCAATTTTAAAATATATAAGCTTTACGAGAGTACTTAATATATATCTCAACAAAATACTTACAATTTATGTCAAATGGAAATATTATGTTATTCTTTGAAATTAATGCATAAAAATATTAAAACATTCTCTTACAGAACTTTTAATACTTATCACTGTTTATGATATTTATTTTTACCTCTTTTAATTGTTTAAATCAAATTCAGCTAAGCAATTTAAGCTTTTGCTTTTCAAAATCATTAGACATTTTGTAATATAACTTAGCTATTTGAAATTTTAAATACTTGGCAACTGGGGGGTATTTGTAATAATTATCTTGTAAGATAATCAAACAGTTTTCCATTCTGTCTTAAGCGGATGATGCTATGACAAAATTAAAATTTGCCTAACCAGACAAAATTATAAATCAACCACTTTAATAATTTCATAGCAATTCGATTTTGTAAATTAATTTCAGTTAATGTATTCCATGAAATTTTTAAATAAAATTAAGAATATTGTAATATAGAAACTTAAGTAAAATATGAAAATATACATATAATTACATTAATTCTTAAACCAATTACCGATAATTAAATTGACTCGAATCACTATCTTTACGTTTAGCATATTTTGATAAACAAAATATTAAAATTACATTCATGGAAAGCATATTTTTAACTATTCTGAATAGAAATGTACAATTTAATTAGTTCTAAAACAATTTGCAGTTATATATTAATTAATGGTTGCAATTGCAATTAGGCGTATTAAATTTTAGACATATAATGGCTTTAAATATCAATTGCCATATTGAAAGAAGAAATGTATTTTTTAAGACTTTGCCTTACCTTAACATTATTTACAATAGCATTAGTTTATAATTAGCTCTTGTACGGTTAATGAAAATCCCAATAAATAAATATTTTAATTAAAATTTTTCTTAAATATATCGCAGTAGATTAATAGAATTATGATGTGATACCACTATAAATTATATATTTATGAAATTTTGTTTTCATCCAAAAATTACTTTTTTGCGTTAAACGTACAAATTCCTTTTCGGAGAAATGAAGCATGACTAAGAAATTGAAATTATTCATCAATGAATTAAATTTATGAAAATTGTATTCCTTAACACTGTGTGGTGGTTAATAGTTTATTTTTTTCATGATAACCGAAAAATCCATTAAATGAAATAAGTGGGGTTTTTTTATAATCTCTCAATAAAAAGCAAATTGATCAATGAGATCTCAGTTTTTTTTATTTCATGCTATTAAAGATACACAAATTATAAAAGTATGCATGAATAAAATCAAAGGAGAATTTTAGTGATATTGAAATTTACTTCACCAGCACATTTCAAAAACAAGTTTTGTCAACAGAGGATAAATAATTTTTAATTTTTCCTTTTAATAGACAGTACATTCTTTTATTTCAAAGATACAAGAATTTCATTTATGAAAATAAAGTGTTTCTGAAGTTTAAAACTGTAGTAAACAATTATTAAGGTTAAAAACGTAATTTTTTATTAATTCTTTGGTAACGTGGGTTTTCATTTAAATTTATTTCATTGCAATTTTTAATTAAATTGGCAATGAAAAAAAACTATGTACATATTCATAAAGAAATGTCTAACGTATGAATTTCATTCATAATATAAAATAAATAACAAAGTAATAAACACTGCCTCAATATTTTGAAAATAGGGAATAATTTTAGAATTATGTTATAATAGTTAATCCAGATATTCTAAAAAATAATTAAGTTTCATAATTGCGTATTTAAGAAATTGAGATTCATTTATAAGTCAATAAATCCACTTGTTGTTGTTTTATAATTTCGCGCCTTAAATTGTAATAAAAAAATTATCTTATTAAAAATGTGTGTTATCTAATAAAATTTGTCCATAGACCTTTTAAACTTTAAACTTGATATTCATATTATTATTGATACCTTTGAATAAAAAATATTTTACTAATAGTTTTAATGGAATACACATAAGAAATAAATGGCATTTTTATATTCATAAAATAAGTATATTAATATCTAAAGAGAGGCCGATAATCTTCATGAGACTATTTTAAGATGAAACCATAATTTTTTTCTATTTAGTTAATGAACAATTTTAATTTTAAATTCTTATTATTTTTCGATAAACTTCAGGCTATGAGTACAAGAATTCGTTTTCTCCAATTAATCAGATAATAGTATCATATTATAGATCATATCAGATAAATCAGATCAGAGTAAATAAGAAAACAAAATCATAATATTCATTCGCTTTAATAAATATATCTTTAGCAAAGTGTTTGATAGGTTTTAATCTTCTTGAGGTTTCTTAATGCAAAAAAGAAAAAAAACCCTTAAAATGGGAAATAACAAAAGATAAATATTTTGCAAGGATATATTCAGGTTTATAAGCACTTTGTCACGAGATATTTAAAACAATAATCGTTTAACAAAGTTATTTAATAAAAATAAATAATTTGCTTCAATATTAAACTAATATTTACTTTAGTTAAATTAACTAATTGCAATATTTAAGTAACTCTAAGCGTAGTGATGTAATATTATATAAAAATAATAAATATTGCAGTAAAAATGCAAAAACGAAATTTTAAGGTGAAAATTAAGAAAAATCGTTGATGCACTATAGCAAGATTTAATGACCACAAGAAAACAGAGAAATGATTTAACTGTCTGGAGCAAACAGTCAGTGTCTACGGAATAGCAGACGACGTATCGAAATTCGTTAGAAGTTAACTCGTTTGAGGAAAAGGAAAATGTAGTAATGGCTTTTTGCCCGAAGAACGTATTTCTTACTGCATCATAACATTTCTTCTTGAGGTAGTAAAAGTAAGAGGAAATTACTTTCCCAGACTTTCGTTTTTATAAAGCGTAAGTTAAATAATCTTTTTAAGAGGAAGGAAGTTATTTTTCGTACGTCAAGTGGACGGAAGTGGTTTCTTTTAATGGAGTGTTATTGAATAAATCTTGTTAACGAACTTCCCATGTAATTTGTTCAATATGCTTTTCATTGTGTGAAGGAAAAACATTAATTTCATAATCTTTTTATTTTCTATCCTATTTTACTTTAGAAAAGGAAAAAAAAAATATTTCATTTTTATATCATGTTTTTGCAAATAATAACATTTTTTTTGTATTGATAGAGTATCTTAAAAAGAATAAATCAATTATATTAACATTTTAGAGGAATGAAATTTGACCTTCTGTGGT
>JAPDSC010021562.1:52092-62842 GCA_026290005.1 Latrodectus geometricus | reverse complement strand
CAAATATATTAACAATATTTTGACACAAATAAGTAATATTTACATTCCAAATTAAAAATGTTAATTGAAATAGTAAATGTTAATTAATCAATTTTAAATTAAACTAAAATTAATTCTTCTTCAATAGTTTAAAAATATTGTTTAGTGTATCAAAAAATTAAAATTAAAGAATTTCAAAGCATATTAATCACATAAATAAACACATTTAACTTTTTTTGGCAATTACATATCCTACATAATCATAGAAATTTGTTAAATTCAAAATTAGTAAGCAAAAAAAAAAAGTAGAATTTCCGAGAATATATTTTATTAAAATTTGTTTAAATTTCTTTATACTTTTGCTGCTTTCATAATTTTAATAAACACAATATTCAATTTTTTTCTTAAAAATACAAAATTTATTGTTTCTATAATAAATCAAGTTATTTTCTTAATGAAACAAAATAACATTGGAAGAATACGTTTTACTTTCAATGAAATGTTAGGAAATTATAAGTAGTGTTTTATGACATTAAATTTTTCTTTTACATTTCATTTGAGATAAACAATGAACTTACTTATTCTATGCTCCTTAAAAGTTCAAAAACAATTGAACAATTGAATTAATATCAAGTAATATAATTAAAAGTATTTTATAGGTCCTTCAAGGCCTATATAAAAGTGTCTTACTTACATTTCAAATTATGTGTCATATAAGTTTTCTCTAAGTTAACTTACTCTTCATTATATGTCAACCAAGAAAACTCATTAAATTAAGTGATATTTAAAATTTTGTTCAACATTGAATTAAAATATGCAAAAACAAAATAGAAAATAAACTCAAATTTGTATGTTTTCTTTGTTTTTGACTTTAAACTGTTTTCTTTTCTGTAAAGTAACCCAGAAAAGTATCTTTACTACAATCACAGAGAAAGCTAAAATTCCCATGAGAAATTAAGAATAAAGTGCAGGAATTTTTGCTTCTTTAAACATCTTCACAAAAAATATTATTTCTTTTCCTTTGATTCAACTTCGTCAAGGGTATATTTTTATTATTCTTTTGTACAGTTCTCTTGGGAAGTTAGGATGAAGTGCAAATACTTAAAGAAAGTAGGGAGATTTCTCTTCCGTTTCGAATTTTGGAAAGAATATCCATCTGGTTGAGAAAATTGCGTGTTAGAAACCTTAAATTGAGCACTTATGTTTTAGGTAGCCTTTTTAAATTTAAGAATTTCTTTTAAGTTTGATTCAAAGTTAAAGCATTTACAGTTGTGATACTTTTTTCATAAACATATATAAATTTTCTTAAGTAAACAATTTTTTATACTTAGTATTTTATTAAATTTGGAACGAAAACTGAAGTTTTTCGTATCATATTCTAAGAGTTCTATCTGTTTTATCATATTCTAAGAGTTCTATTCGTTTTATCATATTCTAAGAGTTAAATTAATTATTTAACCTCTTAAATGTTCGAAGCATCTTCACTAAGATATTAGTTAGGGGAAAAAGTAATCAATTATTTTTTCGGTAGATATCTGTAGTGGTCGATATCTCGTGAGGTATCTATCAATCAGTTTCAGATTTATATTCATTGGAAGGTGACATCTGACACTAAAATATTCTCTTGCGTTTTTTTTTTTTTTTTGTTGATTAATTCAGTTAATAAGTACAAGGTTTTAAAAATAGAAGACAACAAACAGAAAATTCGATGCATTTTAGATTTTTTTTTAAAAATTTCGAAAATACCAGCCAGGTGGCTAAAATTGTGAAAGGCATTTATCGTCCTATATAAGACTGTAACAACCAGTTACGTACAATTTTAGTTTCGTTGATTACGTTCTGGTATTTTTGATATCAAAGATGCACCTCGCATGGATACAGCATCGTCGAGAATGCCTATAAAATTTAAAAAATTTTCGAAGTTGACCGCATGTCAACAATTGTAGCTATGAACGAGACTTGAAAATCAACATAAAAACTGTTTTAAACCTTTTTACAAAGCGCTTTCGAAAGAAGTTACATAAAGTTCATGTAAAAATAAAGGATTTCTTTTTCCCTAAATTTGAAAGGATCCAAATATAAATCAATATATTCTAATTATTAGGTTTAAATCTAAAAAAAATGCATTCATAATTACCGAAAGGTTTTTATTTTACAAATATCCAAAATAAAACAGAAACTAAAAATAAGCTTTCCAAAAGTAAAATATATTTAATTAATAAAGGGAAAAATGAAATTACAGTTTATATAAAAATTTAATAAAAAATTGTTTCTTACATTTGGAAATTTTCAACATTATATTAATTTTACAACAAAACTGTTTTGCTATATTTGCTTTAAAATAGCTATTTTCCATAACTATATAAGAATAAAAGTCAAACTATATTTACAATTTTTAAATAAATTAAGTTTTAAATTAGCTTTTCTAATTTTAATTACATTGATTTGAATCTTAGACTTTACATTTTCATTTGATAGTAACCTTTTTATTATTATTATTAATAAATTTTAGCTTGATGTTGCTTAACAACTTTATAGTAGGACATGTGGAAGATTTATTTTTATTTGTTTTAAATGTTTTAAATTTAATGAAAATGTTTTAACTATCTTCTAAGAGATTGAATTTTGAAATATTTTCAGAACTAAGAAATAATAAAATTATTGAAATTTACTCTTTATTATTGATATTTCTTTTATTGAAAAACATTTACCTCATAAATATTTAACTATAAATACAGAGATAATATTTCAGAATTATATTGGTAGTTAAATTTTACAATCACAGTTTTAATTCATTTTTAAATTATATTGAACAACTTACTTAAGCCAAATAGTTTTTTATTAATTTCACTATTTATAAAAAGTGAAAATTTACCCAATAATCTTTTTATTTTAAATAAAAAAATTATTTAGGTCTTATCACATTTTCTTAAAATCCAAGCAGCGTCCAGTCACAATTAAAAGAAATATATTTATTAAAGCAATTTTAGCTTAAAGTTCTATGTAACCAAACTAATTAATTTTAATGTTAATATTCATTGAAGAACATAATCTGAAAAATTTAACTAATCACATTGAGTTGCTAAGTTTTTTTCAGCCATGTGACTAATGGAAAATAATATATGAATAGCTCAGTTATGACTTCTTTTATATTGCTTTTAATTTACCTGAAATTAATTTATTATGTTAAGATTACAGATTTTTCAATAGCAATAAACATTATTTTTCATCACAAATTATTCAAATTTGTTTAATACACATTAGTAAAAGTAATGTAACATCTTACCACAGTTATTATTAGTAAATGTAGATCATGTCTTTTTATCTTTTTAAAGGTAAGATGCTTCTGATTACTAAGTAATGTGATGAGCAACAAGTTACTATGAAAAAAATCTTGTCTAAAGAAAATCTGGACAATTAGTTTTGTTGTTGTTGTTTCTGATGACACTTGGAAATGCCAAGCACGGCCATCAGAGACCAGGCGAATGAAGTCAGAGAGAGATCGTCTTCCGTTTTTTTTAATAGAACACCCTCATACGAAGGTGGAAGTAAGACTTTTGGCTCATAGATGGCAGCATCATTTGAATCTTCCAATTTAGAGATTGAAGCCGTGATAACCCAAAGCCTAGCTCCAACCACACCCAGAGTTATTAATTTAGAATGGGAACATTGAGGACTTTGCGACTCGACAGATTTAACGTGCCCCAGTCGCCTTTAGTGAACACGACGGATCTTCGGCTAAGCCGGGATTCGAACTTACCACCCTTTGGTAAAGAGAACGAAGCCCTAACCAACCAGGCCACCGTGACCTGAAATATCAGAGATCTATCCACTATCGAAATTTTGTAGATAGCATTTTAGCAGTAATTCTCAGTTGTGAGATATAAGGCAGCCAAAGCATTGCTTTTAGGTCAATCGCGGAGATTAAGAATGGAATTCCTCAACGGTTTTCTTTCTTATAATCTTTCAGAAAAGATGTATGCTTTGTCTTAAGTGCTTGAGTAATCAAAGAAAATGTTGATATCTAGTTAACTTGATTATACGTGACTTGTTCAATAAAACAACATATATTTTGGCCAGCTCATTCGTTTTATCGTTACTACATTTGGGTTGAATCCACTATAAAACAATTGTTCCATACTTTTCATGTGCCATTTTTAAAGTTTTTACATTGTATTCTGAACCTACAGATTGCATTATGAAAGCAGTTGGTAATGGCTAGAGTCACTGTTTATAAATCTGAGAAAATGACAGCCTAGTCGCAATGGAAAGAATGAGCATATATATGAGCTAGTGCCGCCACTCTAATTCCCTTAACTTAACCATCGTTCGTGGCTTTTACTGGCTTATCACAATAAATTGCGTGTCATATTTAACACTTAGTTTTACTATTCCATTCTTAAAACAAATATAATTATTTCAATTCTTATTTCAATATTTATTCAATCATTATTTAAAGACTATTTTAAAGCTTTAATAATTATTCAGTACATATTTTTAATGATTTCATTCTTGTAATCCTTATAAGGGATAAAGTATTAATTGCAAGCTAATACATTAAACTATTTCAATTATTAATTAAATGTTTCATATATGACTTTTTCTGTAAATAAAAAAATCAAGAGATTTCAATCATTTTATCATAATATTATTTTATTTTAATTATTAAAATGATAATATTAAAATCATATTTTTTAATTAATAAAATAATATTTAAACCTTTAACATAAATGGATGATACACATTTTACCCGGTAAAATATAACAGAGTTTAAAATTAACGTGAATAATTTAAAAGCATTGTTAAAAGTAAAAGGCGCTAGAACTCCGCAATAAAAAAAACTCAGATATTTTGTCAAGATAATCTCTTTTTTGAATAACTATATCATTAACACGTGTCACAAGCACTTATACATTGTCACATGGTTAATCAATATGAAAAATATGCTTTTATACGTGTAAGTACATTCTATATTATGTCAGGATTTTCTTACGTGTCATTAAATGATTTTAAGCCTTTAAACCATCATAATGTATACAATATTTATCAAATTTTGATATAATGCTTTCTAAGCATTGCTGAGTACAAAACTTTAAAGAAGAATTTTTTAAATAAAATAAAATGGATTTACTCGCTCAAGACTTAATATCTTTTTTTACTATTTTATTTAAATTATAATTATGGTAAAAAATTATTTGAATTATAATTCCCATAATTCTCTTTTATTTTTGCAAGTAAGTTTGTTTTTTATATATTTAATGATAAATAAAATATCAAAAATTATTGTTTTATATTTATGACAATTTAAAACACATAGAAATTATTGTTTTATATTTATGATAATATAAAACAATAATAATTAATATTATAAAAAACTTGTAGTGACTGATTATAATTCAATTGTAACTTGACATTTTTATACAATTGATAAAAATTACAAATTTCACTATGAGACCTCATATCATTAAATAAGAATATCAATTTTAATAATTTTCTGGAGAAAAGAGTGAAGGTTTGCTTAAAACAAGCGAATTGTTAAGTTTCTAAAACTCTAATTTTGTTTTAATAGCTCTTACTGATCATAATGATAATTTTCATAAGTGATTAATGGTTTTCAAAAAATATATAACAATTTTAGTTTTTTAAATATTTATTTTTTATAGATAACTCACAGATATTTTACAAATATCAAAATTAAATCATGTGTAAATTCAATATATAATATACTTCAATTAAACAAAATATTACACGAGTGCGACATCTGTATAACACAAGTTCTTTACATCTTACATTCTTTTTAAAGAAATAATATGGACAGATAGATTTTAAGGAAGAGAAGAAATAAAGGAAAATGAGACTTCTTGCTCTAAAGTTCTATCTGAAATCATGACATCGTTCATTTGAAATTGTCTGCCTTTTATTTTCATGAAAATCGACTGTTTGAAAATGATAGAGAAGTCGAAATACTTTCCATTATACTTACTGAAAGCTCTGTGTCAGTCTCTCAAATCTAGCAAGAATATAAAAATCATACAAATTTATTATTTTACAGCACTTTTGCAAGTTGCTAAATAAGTTTTAGTTATAAAATTTTATTCTAGATAGATATTTCAAATCAAGATTAAATGCAGCGAATTAATCATAATTTAAGCTATATTCTTAAACTAAATAAGATTTTTTTTAATGTTTAGAAATGTAGGAACTACTTTCGAAAAAGAGAATTTACAAGCATTTAAATCTGTTATGAATTTAAACTATTTCGTACATTTTATTACATTTATGAAATTTTAATAAATTAAAAGTAATTATATATTTATATCAAATTTGGAGTATATTATTAAAGTTCTTTTAGATTCAATATTATATTGTTATATACACAGCTGGACTTTTGAATTGCGAGAAGAAAAAGAAATATTAAATTTACATAAAAATAGGTCATGAAAACAGCTTATAAATAGCCTTATTCATTTTTGTTTAAGAACAGAGAATAATTGGGCTTGGGTAATAATCGTAGTACAGGAAGTGTGACCTGGTGAGTTTCTCAACAACGAATGAAAAGATGCGTTCAATTGGGAATGGGTCTGAAGACCATACAGGTCAGGACGACACTCAAATGTCATCTGTATCTAGGAAAGCCAGAATACAATACGTAGTATGTCTTTTAAATTATTTTGCTGAAAGATGGTGTTCTATGGTCTTGGAATACAGAAGACAAAAACTAGCTTTTATTTGTAGTTGAGATCAAAGAACACTGTTGGACCTAAATACGTAAACTTTGCATAAATTACATAAACTTTGGATTAATACAAAAATGGCAAAGGCAATTAATTGTATAACATTTTCTACTATTTCTGTAAACTTAAAAATATTTTGTACAAGAAATATCATCTTAGGTTTTAGATAAATATGCTATTACAACTATAACGAAAAATGTGTTAGGTTAAGCGATCTATTATCATTTTCCTCTGTCATTATTGCTCAAGAATTGTTTGTTTCAAATAAAAAAAATAAAATATTCATGACGTAAATTTGCTTTAATTGGAAAATGACTTGCTAAGACTACGAGGTCCTAATTATCAACAAAGCAATTATTACCAAAGTTAAAGAACTAAAAACAATTGTTTAAATTGCACCATTTCTAAATGTCTAAGTATATTTCACCACTGTATTTCCTGGTGGTGAATTCCTCAGTATACTTAAAATGATATGAAATACCCAAACATTTGTAAAGTAAACATCTGTAAAGTAAATGGAAATAAGCGAATTTGAATTTTTGATTTCCTATTCATAATCCAACAAGCAACTTTTATGAACAATATCTAAATCAACTTTTAATAAAAAAAATGTAGAAAGCAAGTTAATATCAAATATAAGTAAAAAAGCACATATTATATAACTCCAAATTGTGAGCAATGCTTCACAATGAATCATTTTAGAAACAAAATAATTTTTAGTAAAGCAATAAACAATAAAAACTATTTTTTGACAAGATTAGATTCTATATTATTTGCCTTCAGCCAACTTGCATAAAATGCTGATTAACCAAAATAAATATTTTTGTATAACGGAATAGATTTAAGTTTGTTTAATAGTTTATTTCTTCTACTAGAAATATAATTATCATAGTTATTTAAAATTAAATAGTATATTAAGACTGCTAAAAATAAGATTATTTTACTTTATACTTTGTTAATATTCCATACAATCTTTTAAACAATTTTAAATTGTTTAACTCAATTTTAATACTTTATTAATTGTTATTAAACTTTCTATCACTATGAACGTCAATCATGTCAAGATATAAGCTAATTTAATTACTGAATATTAATATCTCTGGTTTTAATTCAATGCTACCCATAGATCGACAAAAACAAATGCCAATTGTATCTATAAGATATATTCAATTCAACAAATGTTTTGGCATAATCGCAGTTTTATAAAAACATTTTTAAATGCTGGTTGAGTCCTCTATATGAACTTGTTTATCAGATTGATGTAAGTAACAACAGTTGTCATCAGGAATTTAGCATAGTACAGTCAAGAATTTTTTTCATTTTATGTACTCATCAAATTTTTTGTAGAATTGTACTATAAACACAGCTATTGTTTAAAAAAATGAGAATTAATAAAAATTAATATAGAACTAAAAATAAGTATAAAAAAGATATCTGAATTTTTCAATATTATATTGTGAATACTACTATTACAATATTTACGTCATTTTATTGGAATAATTTCAGGGTGGATAATCAAATTCCAAGTTTATTTTAAACTTTAAAAAAAATTTGTAAATATTTATGTATAATAATATGGCAGGAAATATAATTTAGCAAACTATATTACTTTAAAAAAATGAGAATTGCCATATACTTAAACAATGAAGGATATTAGAGGAAAATACTTCAAAACATTATTAGATATTCACAGAATTTTTTTTATTGAAGTTTCTAATAAGAATGTGAAATCATCTTTGAAATTTGGGAAATCTAATTTTGACTTGGGAAGATGATATTCTTTTAAGAATCAAATTTGTTATGTTAAGAAGATATTTTAGAGAGTAAAATATGAGCAGAATAAATAAATTGAGACGAACAAATGTTATTTTTTTTTCAAATGATATATTCTCTTTCTCTCTCTTTCTTTAGAGGGATTCGTTTAAATTAAAATATTTGAGAAACTACTAAAATATTTCAGGAAGGAATTTATGTTAAGGATAGTTTTCTTAGTTTTAATATTTGAATTTAATATATGAATCATTAAGAATTATTAGTAATAATTATTAAAGCTTGATATGACATATTTTTCAGAGTTCCATAATGAAAAATGTTTTTTCAGAATATACAAAGATGTATTTGAAACTTCAATATAAGGAACAAAAAATAATGTCTTTTACTTAGAGACCTCAGAATTATTTTTGAAAATGAGAAATCAATACTTATGTTTACAAGAAACAAAACTAAATTTTCTTGTGACCTTACTGCAAAAGATAATCAGAAATCTCTAACAATAGCAATAAAATTCGAAACAAGAGATAGGGGTTGAAGTATTTTTAAAAAAAAAATGAATTCTAAAATTTTAAAGTAAAATAGGAGAAAAAATATTTCATAAAAGTAGACATTTCATGAATAGTTCTTATTTTAGATGAAGTTTTATTTCATATGATAACGGATAAGAAGTTCAGAGAAAAAAAAGCAATTTCACACTGAAATCAAAATAATATTTCTAGAAATATCACGACAAAAAGTTAAATCCTGTTGTCAAACGACAATTTTTTATTTTGAAATTTTTCTCGTACAAACTCTAATTTATCCATTGTTTTAATCATACATACCATCAGTATATTTTTAGAAGTTCAATTGCATAAAAAATATCTTACATAATACTACAAATTAAGCTTTTATATCATTTTTTTAAAAAATATCCAATTACTAAAAGTATTGTTATATACAAACTGCAATATATAAGATGATTTTAAATTGTTTTTGGAAATTAAGTGGGATGATAGTATTTATCCAGACGAGCCATCATGATAACAAACACAAATACTTGCAATATTGTATTAAAAGTAACTTCAACTATTCATTAATGAATTTTATTTACTCTAATTGTATAAAACCATCAATTATTAATGACAAATTCTAATATTGAGGAAAAATAATTTTTCAACATATAATAGCAATCAAGTATACATATATGTAATAAATATTTTGTATCAAACAATATGCTATATACATATAAATAACTAAAATTATTGAAATGTGATATATTATTCATAATGTCTTGAATCATATTATAAATCCAGTTTTCAATAATTTCAATACTTTTGCCTTTCAACTTTTTAAATTTAATTTTCTCATTTCAACAATATGCTTCATACATAACTTTTAGACATTGTCTTCATAAATTTATAAATTCAATTTCATTTTTTTCAATATTAGCTTTTTGTTATTTAATGAAAAACTATAATTTAAAAAATATCAAATATGATTACATAATGATATTTCTCTTTATTTAATGGAATAGGCTTGTTAGTATTATACACAGATTATAAAAACTATTGATAATAGTCTAAAAAATATTGATCATATGTCTACATCAGGTAAATTAATCAATTTTGAGAAATTTTGTATGGAAATATTTTTTAATGATGTTTACTCCTTTATTTCAAAGAGCATAAATATAAGATATAAATATTCCATAAACTTGATACTCCACAAGTTACAAAAGACGAAGAATATAATTATTGTTAAAATTAAAAATGAGAAATATACTCAGGTTTCTAACATAGAAATGTTACAAACTATTAATAGCATAGATCAGGTGTAGCTTAAATTATCAATTTATTGACAAATTTTAAAGATAATTTTATAAGTAACTGAATATTCTTCTACAAATTTTACTTTATATTAGAAGACGTCTAGATTTGTGAAACAAATGTTACAGCGTTATATAATGTTTTAAGGAAATATTTCATTTTTAACAAATGTTATAAAAAATATTTACTGTGCTTGCTTTTATAAAAACAGAAAGTAATAGAAAAAATTCAGTTGCACTGTATATAACAGGAATCTTAAAACTCAAAAATCTTCTTCAAAGTAACAGACAAATTGGACATAAAGTCACAGTTTCTTAAATCCTTTTTGATTCATGTGAATATATTTTAAGGTAAATTTTAAAAACACTTTAGAAAAATACATATCTTTTGACTTTTAAAAACTACATTATTACGTTATATTTCATGTTAGTTTTATGTATAATATGATCATTTACA
>JAPDSC010021562.1:3029-47092 GCA_026290005.1 Latrodectus geometricus | reverse complement strand
ACAAATTCTATGCTACTGGTTTTTCAAATAAAGTTAAAAATTTTATGATATTTAAAACACTACAAACTTAAAAACAATGAAGTTTTTTGTAATTTAAAACTTCGTCTTCAAAAAACTAATTTGCTCCCCCGTAAATTCCTTTTCATTTAATATTTTATTAATTATCATATCATACAGAATATTGATTATAGTTCCTTCTATAATAACTCCAATCTGTTTAATTAATTTCGATATTTTAAAATGGATCTTTTAGTTTCAATTTTTAGTTTAAAATATAGCCTTCCTAGATTCAGATAAACTATAAATATTATTTTCAATACCAAATACAAAGACATTTAATTGACCCGTAAATTCCTTTTCATTTAATATTTTATTATATATCATTTGAATGATCATATATAGAATACTGATTTTACTTCCTTCTATAATAACTCCAATCTGTTTAATTAAATTAATTTTTAAAATACGTCTTTGAGTATTAGGTTCATAGTTTAAAATGTAACCTTCCAAGATTAAGATAAACTATAAATTTAATTTTCAGTACCAAATACAAAGACATTTGTTTCTAGATAATAACTGTAAATAAAAGGTGAATAAATCTTAAAATAAAATTTCATTTCAAATGTTATATTATTATGTTTGCTATTTTAAGTAACATTTAAAAATTATAATACATCATATTCAGCAAACACATTTAAATTACATAAAATGATACAATTAATAAGTTTAAATTGCTAGTATACTTATAATAGAAAAATTCAGCTGTGTGATAAAGAAATGATCTTGCAAATATATGAGTTTTACATAGTACGCATTATTAAGTTAAAAATAACAAATTTCAAATCCATTGAAAATAAAACAAAAAGTAAAAAAATCTACGTTTTTCGCATAATGTTTAATAATTTCAATTTAAATGCAGTATATAAAAATAAATTCTAATTAAAAAAATTAATTTATATACTTTTTCGATCAAACATATTTCTGTAAAAAACAAAGAAGAGGATTGTAATATTATAAATTAAATAAAAATTGTTGAAAAAAGACGTGTATAACTTTTTTTAGATTGCCAAACTATTTTGAGAATTGAAAAAAATCACATTTCTCAATGAGCATAAAAATGCATAAGCAATTTTTCGAAAATTTTCTACATATTAGGTTTTTAATTCTTACTTAAGTCAAATAATCAATTGAATTATCTACAATTTATTTTACTATTAAATAATAATGTAGATTTTTGTAAGAAACCAAGTTAGAATTTAAATAATATAAATATATAAACTGAAGCATTTTAAACAATTCAAAATATATCTACCACTATTATTTTTGCCATCATAACAATTTGTAAGAACATTTAAAATTTTCTTAAGCAGTTTGAATTTTATAAATGCAAAATAAGTTTTCTTGGGAATTTATACAAATAACTCATTTTCTTTCTATTAAATAAGTAAAGTTCCATTACCAAATCCTTAATTTAATGCACCCTTTATGGAAACACAACATGTAATATAATCTCACTTCATATACGTGCAGAGAAAACTACTCGAATACTTATACACCAAAGACAGTGTATGCTAAATATAATTAAAGAGAAACACGAGCAGAGAATTCTTTTAATAAGTGAGTACATTATGTTAAAGACTGCGGATATATCACGCAATTTTCAGTGAGTATAAAACCTATTAACTTTCGAAGAGAGTCTTCAAAATTTAAAAGAGTAATTTCCACTTTAATTAAATTTCTGGTTTCTGTAATGTATACTTTGGTTACCGATGTAATATTCATTACTTTAGTCAATTTATCATATTCAAATTAAAAAAATACTGTTAAATGTGAAACTTTCACGAAGGAAAAATTGATCAATTATGAATTATTATCAATTTTCATATATGTTTTAATTATCAGATTTATAATAATTTAGGGTAGAGTTGTTAGCTTTATTTCGCTTTAAATTTTTATTCTTATTCTAATAAATTTATAGGCATAAGCTGAAATGTGAATGTTTAATATATGATAAATGTTTGGCTATATATAGATTTTTGAGACCCATTTTGTAATCGTAATATTATATCAAAGCATTTTATTGTGAACTTTTATTTATTATTTTATGCAATCATTTTGTAATGAAGAGTAATTCCATATTTTCTAAAAAAAGTATTTACAATCAAAAATAGGAAATGTATGTTTAATTTCACTCGATTTCATCTTAATGGATATATATGTATTTTACAAATTCTATCTCACTAATTTGTAAAACAGAGAACATGTTAATAATAGGAAGTATTTATCTTGAGAATTAGATTCAAAGGTAAAATATATAATAAATTGTATCTTACAACACATGCTTTATATAATTTTATGCGGTACACTATTTACACTTACCTGTAATTTAATTTTAAAGTTTGTAATATTTTTAAGATATTTCAGAATAAAGAATTTAAGCTATTAACAATTTCAGCTGGCAAAACTTTAGACCAAAATATCCAAGATCTGATGTATTCTAAAGACTGAATATTTAAATACAAAAGCTGTGTCGACAAAAGATACGGGAAAGGATTCAGTAAATAATTAATAAATTAATTGTTTTCAGCAAACTATTATAAATGTATATTGCTATATGAGTTTTGAAAATTTGTATTGAGTTATAAGAAAATCTTATCAATTATTTAATCCAAAATATACTCAAATTTCATAAATATTAGAAGCTATTGAAAAAAAGAGCAATGACTACTATTTTATTTTAACAATAAATATGTTTGTTTGTGTGTGAGTCATATTCATAAAACGAATATACTAGTAACAGAAATTGAACAGACATAAAAATAGATATATACATATTTATATGCATATGATATACGAATGCATGTAAATATGCATGCATGTTATACGCATACAAATAAATTGCTTTACAAAACAATAAATTCACTTTATCAAACGTTTTCTAAAAATTGTTTTTCAACTACATTTATGTGTGTAAAAAATATTTTGAACTGCTTTTAAAAATAATATTTTAATTTTAAGTTCAAAATAACAAATTAATCACTGAAGAATAACAAATTATTTGCCGTTTACCAAAAAAACTGTTATTTTGCTAAGATTTATTCAATACATAAATAGGATATGAATTAACATGAGAATATCTGTGAATCAAACCAGGGATTTTAAAATGTGTTGCCCTATATAAGCATTCAAACAGTATATACTACTAGTTTTTAATAAGGAGCAAAAGGTTTATTATTTTTGCACATACTAAAGTTGTCGCTACAAAAATGTATCACTTTTTATTATATTTTATAATCAGCAAACAAATTGCTTAAAAATTTAATGTTGTAATGCATTTGAGGTCTTAAGGATAAAATTTGCATGCATAAATAAATGATCAGTATTATTATGTTATCTGTAAGTTGTCGAAGGATTTTATAAGAAAATCTAGAGATAATAATTAATTCCATTTTGGGGATAATTGTAACATTAAGAAAGAAAATTTTCCTTTTAATAAATTAATTTACAGGAAAAAATTATCTTTAATCTTTTTCTGTATTATTAGATGACTCGTACGTATTAAATATTAAACAACTAATTTAAGCCTTTTAGAATTGTGGCTTACAACAATTGTCAATAAAAATATTCACATTAATTGGATGTCATATTTCCAATAATATAACTCACATTTTGTTTAAATAACTATTATTGGTTCTAATTACTCTAAAGTGTTATCTAAATTGCTAACTTTAAATTCTGAAACAGAACCTCTTAACATAATACAAAATGATTTCATAATAATCTACATTTTCTGAAACATGGAAGAAATTTTCCTTAACGAGGTGTTTTTCTTTTTAGTTCCACTGTAATGAATTTTGTTCAAAGATAATTTTTATCATACCTAACAGTCATCAACAATTTCAAAAACTTTCATTTTTAACGAAATACTTCGCTGAAATACGTCACATTCTTTTTAAGCTCCACCCATTTTCCCTCATTAAATATGCATTATTCGCAGACAGATGATTCATTCTTTTTTTTATTAATCATGCTGACAAAAGTTTTCAGACGAAACTCCTTTGCCTTTTACAACTCGCTCACTATAAACATTGTTCTCTTTCAAATAAAAATGAATTTTTTCCTACTTGATTTCTTTAAAAAAGTTTGTATTGCCTATTAGAAAATTTTCTAACTGGTTGTTTCTTCACAACTCAAGAATTTAAGCTCATTCATATAAAATCCTTGTACGTTTTTCACGTATAGCCAGTAGTTTGCCAGTTAATGCATATTACCAAACAAAAGTAAGGAAAATGATGATATGTTATTAATTTATTGCCTAAGCATGAATTTTATAAAATAAATAATAAAAATAGGTATATGTGTTTCGTCGCCCAACCTGTCTAGTGGTTAGCGTAACTTACTACGGATGGGGAGGACCGGGGTTCGAATCCCGGCTCGCGCATGGATGTGTTTTCTCTTTCTCTCTCTCTCTCTGCTTCTTGTCCTTTCCTCAGATGAAGGATGAATATGGCCCACCCTATAAACGGGTTTGTGGTGGTGTGGCGTTTGCGATACTACTCGTATCTCCGTGACTTGATTCACAGGTGCCCACCAGGTAAGGATAAAATGAGTAGCAGTTTCCGGCCTTGTTGCGGCAAATGGGCTAATGTACTTACTTGCTCAAGGGTGCCCACCATGAGAAATAAAAAAAGTATAAGGGTTTCTAATTTATGAAATATATTTTTGTATAATTTAAAAATTTATTCCAAAATTATTGGTACCCCTCTTAGTTACCAATTTAATTCAAGTATATGAATATAATTACAAACATTTGGGGTAGTCTGATGTTATTTTCTTACTTTTTTCTAAAAGATCATTTCATCTTATTACAGATTTTTTATAAGAGAGAGAACTTTTTATAGCAATTTATCTTGCGATAGAAAAAAATCCTCAATTTAAGTTTTACCCCTACTTACATTGGTATTTAAATATTAAATACCCTATTAGCGTAACGAGTAACTTTAATAATTTATGTTACGACATGAATTATCCCTTTAAATCACATTTACTTAATGAAAAGTTAGAAAATATTTTATCTGATGTGTACTTAAATTTCCTTAAAGAAGATATTTCATATATATAAATAAAATTGAATAAACCATTGTTTTGGGGAAGAAAAAATGTAACCAAAATATTAAGATTGTTCAGACAAATCTAATATTATTTCTTATTTTTCTTTTTAAAAAGTTTTCATTTTCTAGTAATTTAGTTCTAGTCATGTATATTATAAATGACTTATTTTCAATAAAGTAGTAATAAATACGTGCATCTAATTCAAACCATTGATTTGTTTTAAGCGTAGAGTATAAGTAAATGTGGATTATAACGTAAATATATTTACAGTACAAAATTTAGAGTTTATTTTTAAATACAATCAACATATAAAGTTTTTAAATTTAATAAATCAATGTAATGGCCTTATATTGAAATAATGTATTTCCATTAGCTGTTTTGATGAATTGATTAAATAACTTTTTTGATTCATTGAATTGTCAAATCAATGTGGAAACTATTTGATGGAAAACAATTCATTAAGGAAAGAATAAATTCGTTTTATTCAATGCTGATGAAGAAAAACACATCCATCTGACATAGACATGTAATTATTTTATGATATAATGTGAACAATTTTGTCATTGAAATGTTATTAGTTTGTGATTCCTGGTTTAACAATGCACCACAAACTTAATAAGAAATTGAATTGGATTTCTTTGTATGTCATGAAGTTTCTTTTTAAATGATGAGAATACAAATTTAATGAACATTTGCATTCAAGTAAAAAGTATAATTATGTTTTAGGAAATCATTTCATATATTATAACTTAAATATGAAATGATAAGAAATTGAAATATCTTTTGTTAAAAAGTGAAAGTTGTCATTTAATTAAGATTCATATTTTATAACTTTTACAAAACTCTTTTTAAACATAATTTTTTAAGTGAAACTTTTATTAATCATATTTAAAAAAACACGTTTCTTCTTCATGGCAGCAAATTACGAAATCGTATTCATCTGAAGAAATCATTTAACTGATTTAAGAATAATATTTTTCATTTAAGGATAGTAAAATTTGTTCATAAATAAAATCAAATTTTACTATCTTACATATGTAAGTATTTTTACAAATAAAATCTTCAATCTATTTTTCTACTGAAGTTTTGACCTGTTTTGAACTGAGAACAGCTTCACAGAGTGTATTGAAAAGTATTTCAAGATGTTGACTTTAGATATGAAGTATGTTTCATTTCGAAATTTTGATGATAAATTAATTTGAATTTCAAATAAAGCTGATTTAAATTCATTGTACAGTTGCTCTTATCATGATGCAATTAAATGATGTAACATGTTCCGGAATTATTCTCACTTCAAGAACGAAGATTTGTGATTTCCTCCTCTACTTTAAAATTATAATTTCTGAGTAATCACTAAGTCTCAATAAATATATATGAACTGCATTGCATTTTCTTTCCTAATTTTTCTAACGGTGTACTTTAAAAAAATGTAATGGTATCAATTTATTGATTTATATTTTTAAAAGTATTGTTTTTATCTCTTGAAGAAAAAGTGTTTACGCTTTCCTCAATTTACAGCAGATAACACAAATGCGCATATAAGGAATCCCTATTTCAATAGTTAATATTTCAAGTGTTTTCTACGCATTCTCTTTCATTATAGATGATCAATTCATAAAGATTAATTTTGTGCTGAACACCGTCACATTAAATTCAAACTGCAAACATTTTAAAAATAAGTAAATACCAATATTTTCTAAAATTGCAACTTTACTTTGAAATTAAAATGCTAGGTTGGAAGAAAACTTTTTCTATAAGCTAGTTACATATTTTCTGCTAAGTGTACTTAACTTTCGAAAATTATTGACCTTTAGTGTGCTAATAAATTTAAATATTATAAATGAAAAAGTTTTAAGTTACAAACTAGAGTGACAAACTATTTTTATTTAGTTTTTTTAATATTTTTAGATACATTTTTATAATAATTTTATGATAAATTTTAGAGAAAATAATTAAACGGAAATTAGTTTTATCATGATGCATTATAATTTTTTCATTTAAACTAAATTTAATTAAATTTTTTAACATATTTGAAAGAAGAAAAAGTATAGTTGATTAATATACTATAGTTATTTAGTTATGATAATTGATGAGAAATATCATAGTTATTTAGTTGTAGTAGTTGATGAGAGATATGATAATTATTTAGCCTCAAAATTATTTTGAGTCTTACTTTTACTAATTGATGTTAAAGTTTTTTAATGAATTCATTTTAAAAATGTAACAATTTCACTTGATATTACATAAAACACTTAAAATTAACAAAAAAAAAACATTTTTAATCAAGTATAGCTTAATTTAGAAGGATTATCTGAAAATACGAATTTTTTTAAACAGAAATGAATATTCTCATGTCTTATGTACTGACGTATATTATAGCTAATTCATTTCTTAGAAAGATTTTGTTTATAATATCATACATTTTCTAATGCATTTTGAATATAACTATATCCTTTTTGCTATAAAAAGCAATCGTGACTTGACATTTAATTTTAAAAAAACATAAAGGAAATTGTTCTTATAAGCAAATATGGGCTAAATTTGTTTGGTATAAAAGACGCGAAAAGTGTTCAAGTTTACTCGTATGAAATAGTATACCCCATTCTTCTTATAAGAGATGATTATCATACGTGAAAAATAGAAGTACAATTAAAACTAAAAAATTTGAGTATTCAAGTAGGAAATAACAAATTGTAGAAACAATTATGTTTGAAAACATTGTATTGAATGACATAGAGGAAATACCGATTACTGAATGTACCATGAATTAGATTGAAACTTAGTTTAAAATAATCCTTAAAATATTGCTAACAAAAGAAAAATGTTATCAGAATTAAAGTAGCAACTTTTGTAATCACGAGTAACTATTAAAAATTATCAAAATATAATATTAGTATTTTAAGTAACATTTTAGTGTCATATTAATAGACAATATACATTGTTTATAATTTACGCAGAATATGCAATGAAGATGAAAAATGAAAGTAATATGAATATCCATTTAATAGCTCAATTATTTTCAATATTTTGGAGTAATAAAATACTCCTGAAAGTATTTAAGTAAAATTTACATAAATATTAAATAACATTTTAAAAATATGTGACACTAATATATTCATGGTGCTTCTTGTACTCAATATGTAAGCTCTTTGCCTTTATAACAGCCTTAATTCTTTTTTCCACAATATAATCAAAGTTTAAACAACAAAATTAGATTATTGCTTACCCACTCACAGACATTCGTATAAGCTTTGTCACTTTAAATACACCTTTATAATTTTTGCGATAACTCATAATTAATTTAAAATTGTTGTGAAAATTTGCTATGCATTCGTTATATGTTCATATTAAAATAATCTCTTAAATTGTCAAACTTTTGATGAAATCCATCGGGTAACTCTCTCTCTCTCTCTCTCTAACTCTTGTATTAAAAGTTTAACTTCTTGTTTTTATATTAAATACAAATTAACTCCCTATATTAAATTGGCATGTGTGTGTGTGCTGGTCGTAATCACAGCAACAATGTGAAGAAAATGACGCTATGGAATGAAAATGATGAATATTTCAGAGTGAATCAATAAACTGAGCAAGACACTTTGACTAGTTGTTGTGATTTTATAAATAAAATGTTCTAGAGGAACTTTAAAATTGTCTGGGATTTTCCTTTAGTAATAAACTTTAAATGAATTGTATGTAAAATAATGTCTTTTCATTGAAAGAGGACCACATACATCTTTAACGAATTACGCAGTTTGGATGGGAGAGATCATCAGTTTTTTTAAAAAGAATATTTTTCTGAAATACGCTATGAGTTCGGGAGTGACGAAACAACACAGTTATAAAAATTTGAAAGCGTGATTTAACATAAACCCAATAACAAGGAAATTCGGAGTGGACATTGTAAAATGATATCAATTCTAGATGCAATCGTCCAAAAAACATCACATATGGATGAAAAGTGACATCATTTCTTAGGTACATGAAATAAACCGATACTCTATTGTGTCGACTACGATGATAATTGTCTAGAGCTTAATCTAGATGGCTATCATCACTTTGATTTTCTACAAAAGATATCATAATGTTTGACTTATCAATTCATCGATGATTGCTTCACTTTACTGTAAAAAAAGAATTTCTATATACAGAAGTTCCAGACTCAAAACCATTGACATTTGCGATTGTCAAAACTAGTACGCACATTGAGAAGCAAACATTCCTCTTGACAAATTTTGCTATAAGACCATGTGGCCTGGTTTATTTTGGGTGTCGTTCTCATTACTGGAAGGTATTGAATTAGAAATCTGGGTGAATTAAAGATCCACTATGTTCACTGAAGGTAGCTAGGGAATGTTAACATGCTTGTGGTTGCAATGTCCCCCAAGAGAAATAATAACTCTAATGAAACAATAGTTCTGGGAACAAGTATTAGGGGGTATTCTATTTGATAACTGCTTCTAAATTACGAAGAATTTTACCCGGCTGTTTATATGCAACTGATGGACTCTATGCCTGGGTTTGATATAGGGAAGAATGTTGGTGCAACAACAAATCACTTTTATAAAAATTACTATAGTTTCATATGCGTTAGATGTTATTCTAGTATGTTGACTTCTTGAATGCATTACAGAATACCATAGATATAACAATACCACGAGTTATGGTCAGGAGTACGATTGCGATAAATGAACTTTCACAAATATTTTGAATTATAAATAATCTTACATGTACATCAGTAAAAAGCTAGTATCCAAAATTCTTTCTTTCCTTAAAGGCATTTTAGAGTCATCTTTCAAAAGAATAAAGCTCACTCATTTTGTTACTGTTTTGTGCCTCTTTTCTTATAAAACAAAAAAAAAACTTATAGCTTCTTCCTTGGTTTTTTTATTTGCCAAATATGTATCCTTTTAAATATATGTGATTTCGTTCCGTCACATCTTCGTCGAGATTCTTTTTATGCTGCTTTTTACTCAAAGGCTTTAAGTACACATATAACAAATATGAAAATCTTTGCCACAAGCAGAATACCAAGATTTTTAGCCATTGTCACATCTTTAATATAAAAGCACTTGTATCGTAGCTTATACTGGCTTCACCAAATACTAATGTATAATAGTTCTCTTTTGTTAGGGATATTTAATTTTTAGCAAAGCAAAAATTAACCTGATATTGAAATGTCCTCCTTGATAAAGCAATTTTTATAAAAACATGTATATATTTACATATATGAATAAACACCTTAGTTGTTATACAATAATAAATTGGGGAATTATGTTACATTATAATTAGCATAATAGAGGATTAATGAAATATCTTTTATTCGATTTTTGTATTTCCTACATTAATATTGTTTTCATTCCCTGTCACTCCTAAGTTTTCAATTAGGCTTATTTGGAACAAATATTATTTTCGAAATCCATAAAATTGATTATTTTTAGAAATATTCAATATTTCTTTTTTTTCTAAAATAAAGACTCGTTTACTCCCTACGCTTCAATGCTAATAATATTCATGTGCAATATTTAATATCTGTATGTATATTAAAAGGTTTTTGCAATATTCGTCTCACTTCTGGGTAGCAGAAATAACGTTTAATATTTAAAACCCCCAATATTTTTTTTAATAATGTACTTTTTTTGTTATTTTCGAAAAAGATAATCTAGATTGAACTTGTATGAAAATTTCTTCTGAAACTTTTTACAGAATAGTTGAAACAAATGTAATTATCTTTTTTTTAAGTTGGATTATATATTTTAATAAAAATATCCAATGATTTTCATTAGATTTTATTTTTTAAAACATCAATATTTAATCTTTGAAATAAATTTGTAACTTCATAATTATCTCTATGATTTTTTAATTCCTATACCTTAGAAACATCAAGTAATTTCAACATCATGTTAACAGCATTAAAAAACTGCATATTTATTTTATTGTTTTTTTCACATGATTTTGTTTTCTTAATTTATATTATTTTTTTATTATTGACACTTTCCTCTTTTGTGAATTATGAAAACTTATATCTTTAAACTTTTTTGGAAATATTGTCATCATTACAAGAATGATGTTATTATGATGAACAATTACTTTAGAACATTGAAAATACTATCAAATTTTATTTAAAACTGTAAAAGTCTATATATTTTAACACCTTATATAATTTATTGATGTCAGCGTATTGAATTTATATATCCATATTAAATTCAATACAATAATACAATGTCAATGAAATAAATATTTATTCAATTAGAAAACACATGCTTTTCGTGATTTTATGCCCAATGTACATTGTTATTTAGTTCTCAATTTTATGAAATGTTTTTACAAGTAAGCAATAGATTTCCATTTATATCAATTAAAATTTTAATTTATAAATATAAAAATTAAATATCAGGGACTTCCAGATATAAAGCAGCATGAAGCATTATTATGAATGTCTAAAATCCCCTTAGGCCGTATAATAATTGCAATTTATTTTTTTAACAGTTTACTATTAGATACAAAAATTATTGAAATAAAATAAAAATTGAAATTGGTGAAATTCCTTCAATTTTACGATTATTTTTTTAAAAGGTCCCCAGATTAATATAAGATAATACTTTTTTAAAGGACATTTCCTTTTTTTAAGCAATAATTGCAATGAGACATTTTAAACTAAAAAAATTCTAATATATTTTTATAAATATTTATAACAATTTAAACAAATTTATATAAATGTAAATAATTATATTTAATAAAGTAAACAAATTAACAAATGGAATTTTCAACCAAAAATAATAGTGTTGACTCAGTTAAATATAATACTGTAAGCAATCAAAATAATTAAGCCAGTGATTGCTTTTTCACTTTATTAATAATAAATATTTACAGTCGTATAATGAGCCTAGAAAATAAACTTTATAAAAAGAGAGGTTGCTTATATATTTTTAACTCTCATAAAAATAAATTTGAAGACATTGGTTTGAAATTATAAGTTTACGACTTTTTCATTGCTTCTTTACTGCAATATTTGCTTCGAGAAAACGTTAACTTTTAAGCAATGTATTATTAAGGTTTTATTCCGTTATAGTTTGTCGGATGACGAGTAGCGCTTAGGTGGGGAAGGAAGGAGTACTTAATAAATATTTACAGATTTATTTACATCTAGAATTATTTACAGACATCTAGCTCTTTCATTGCGAGCTCCTTCATAAACACTCTCTCTCTTTCAACTACATATACATCTCTTTACATGACATGTTAACTACTGCCATCTAGTGGCCACTTATTTTTTTTTTTAAATATTACAGCTTAATGTTAACATTCGGCCAGACTGACCGATTAATCTCCTGATTAATACAAATAATACTAATTAGACATTAATAAACTAAAAATACATACAAAAACTTTAAAACATTACAAAATAAAAATAAACATACTTACAAATCTTAACAATTCTTCAGTAGACATACTTACTACTTTTTAACCCTCAAATTTAACAAAAGTTTAGAAATTACACTAATTTTACATTTGCTAACCTACTTATAAAAAGAAAAGAAATAATTAGTACAAATGATGAGGAAATTATACAGTATGTTCAATAGAAAATATCATAAAAGTTCGGATTTTCTTTAAAGTTTAATTTAAATGAAAGTTCATTAAGTTCAAAGTTCAATTTCAGTATCACTGGAATCACTTGTGTCTGGGTAAATTCTCCAAGGTTTTAGTTGACTTACATGGGCGGTGGTTGTGAAAAAGTGTCCCTTTTCCTTTTCTTGTAACTGAGTCACTCTGTAAGTGTCACCTGGTAATATTTGAGTAATTATCAATGGTCCCCTGTATTTTGGTTGAGTTTTCAAAGGTTGACCTGTTGCTTGAGGTGTTTTCTTCATGACCACTATTTCACCTTTTACATAGTTGATTGTTTTACATCTTTTTTTGTCAAAATATGATTTCATCTTTTCCTGCTTACGTTCTATATTTTGAATTGCTTCTTTTCGTATTTCTTCAGGATCCTTACATTCTTTGGCTTCATCATCTGCTAATTTGCTTATTAGTCCATCATAAAATCTAGGTGAGTAACCATGTAGCATTTGAAATGGAGTTTTATTGGTTGTTTTATTAACTGCATTATTTAAATTCCGCTCGGCATCTTTAATTTTCAAGTCCCAATCTTTGTGTTTTGGATCTTCCATACTTGTAGAAATTGTAGCTAATAGAGTTCTATGGCATCTTTCGACCATTCCGTTTCCTTCAGGATGCTTTGTAGAGTTCAAAGTATGCTTAATTCCATTTGTGGTACAAAACTCTTCAAATTGGTGAGAAGTGAAACATGAACCTCGATCACTTATCAACTTGTCAGGTAATCCAAATTCGTCGATGAAATTCTTTAAAGCTTTCAGTACGTTTTGAGTTGAAGTACTTATCACTGGTGTTGCTCTGACGAATCTAGTTAAATTATCTATTATTACAAGTAATTCTTGATTTCCTCTACAAGTTTTAACAAAAGGGCCTAGATGATCCACATGAATGATAGAAAATGGACGTTTCCCAGGTGCAATTGGGTTCAGAAACCCCTGCTTTTTTCCTCCTGGAACTTTGTTCAGCAAACACTCAAAACACATCGAAATATGTTTTCTTACGTAACGTTTCATAGATGCAAACCAATATAATTCTTTTATTTTACTAACAGTTCGATCAACAGAAAAATGTCGCATGAGGTCGTGGAATCTAACTACTATACTTTTTTTCATTGATTTAGGTATTACATAAAGTAAAATTTCTTTCTCCTTAATCTTGGGTTTTCTATAAATCTTATTCTGCTTGAAAACATATCCTTCAATCATTTTCTTTTCAGATTCGGACCTGTCATCTTCATTCTTCTTGAATACATCTATTAATTTACGTAGTTCCATGTCTGAATTTTGCATCATTAAAACTTGTTCTTCTGTAGTCAAAGTAACACAAACTTCAAATTTTCTTTCAATAATACTGTGCAAAGTATCTTCTGGCTCTTCAACAGCTGCTCTGCTTAGTGCATCTACGTGTTTCATTCGTTCACCTGGCCTATGTCGGATTTCAAAATCATATTCTTGCATAAAGTTAAACCATCTTGCCATCTGAGGATTTGATGACTTATTAGCGTTTAGATACATGATTGCTTGACAATCTGTGATGATAGTGAACTATATTCCTATCAAAAACTGCCTTAACCTTTCTAATGTCCACACAACTGACATTAACTCTAATTTACTCGAATGGTACTTTTGTTCAGTTTCCGTAGTTTTCTTACTAACGCAATAAACCATCCTCCAATTCCTTTTACTATCTCTTTGAAACAATATTCCGGCCAATCCAAAGATCATTCGCTCGAATTGACCTGTATCATCTGGAGTTATGAAAGCAGTTTTCAATTTGGCTTCTTCAGTCAACGGTAACTGTAAATAACCACTAGCTAAATCCAAAGTAGTATAAAATTGGCTTCCTCCAAGACATTCTAAAATGTCATCAATTTTGGGTAATGGAAATTTATCTTTGACAGTTTGAGAGTTTAATTTTCTATAGTCAATAACCAATCGCTGTTCCCCGGTCTTTTTCTTAACTAATAATACAGGACTGGAGTAAGGAGATCTTGTATCTGTAACTATTCCATGTTTCTTCCATTCGGATACAATTTCTTTTATGTGTTTCCTCTCTTCAGAATTGGTTTTATACGGTTTTTGAAAAGTTGGCTTACTCCCATCTACTTCTTTAATGTCCATTTTGCATAAATTCGTGCAGCCTAACTCGCTTATGTTTAAAGCAAAACAGTCTCGATACTTATTTAATAAATTCAAAAGTTCTAATTTTTTATCACTATCTAAAGATTTGTCGAAATTTATATCTTTCATTAATATAGGAGACTTCTCCTTGTTAATTGTTATAATTTCAACTTTTTCAACTTTATTGGATCGGGATAAGCTTTCCTCACTTACTTCCATTCCCCTACCTAAACACTGATCTTTCCTAATTTTTAAATTAAATTCTTTTTTATTTATTACTGGTACAACAGTTGCACCGTTAACTACTTCGAGAATAGAATCGAAATTCTGTCCTATACTTTTAACTAAAATTGCCCCATTAACTATCGAATTTTCGGTTTCTTCAATTTTCGCTCTAATTAGATTAATTGATTTACTTTCGATTTCTGTCTCATTTAATGCTTTTAATTTAACTGCATTTTCCTTAATATCTACTTGAATTTCAGAGAAAACGTTGTTATTTGAGTATCCAAATTTTAGATTACCCCCAATACATGTAAAAGCAATGTATGGTAAATCTAACCATGTTCTACCTAAAATTAAATCGCATGGTTGGGAATTATCTTCTACAATTAATAAAGGAATACTTTTTCCAACTACATCGTCTATACGAATATTTACTACAGCTTTTCCAAGAGCGTTAGTCACTGGATTATTTTGATTTCCAAAACCGAATAATTTACTGCTATCTGGTGTCAGATTCAGATTCATTTTTATTGCGATACTTTCTTTTAAAAGGCAACAACTACTTCCTGTATCAACTAACGCGATCACCTTATTCCCATAAATATAAGCATCTTTCAAGTAGTTCGTAGGCGCTAACGATGCACTTGAATGAGAATTGTTTTGACTGACGGATAAATTATTCCCCTCGCGCTTTTCATCGGTTTCATATTTACACGTTCGCTGAGAATGACCATATTTTTTACATTTCTTACAGTAAGCAGATGTCTTCGGCAACGGGCATTCACGAGCTATATGACCATAATCATTACAATTGAAACATTTAAATTCCCCTTTCTCATTTCTAATATCCGAGCTGACTGACTTTTTTCGATGAATACTTTTATTTTCACTAAACGGAAATGATTTCTTTTCTACCTGAAATTTTTCATTACGATAATTATAATTTGACGAGTTTCGTAATTTATAATTGTTAATAGATCGAACATTATCATAATTATCCAATTTATCCGCTAATTGATCTGGAGTATTAATTTTAGGCCATTCATCCACAAAATGTTCACGAGTTGTTGAATTTACTTGTTTCTTCAATTGTTCAGTAACAATAAAATTTTTTAAACTATTAAAATCTGAAATCTCGAGGCCCGTTATCCATTCCTCAAAATAGTTTTGTAATTCGAATGAATAATCCTTCCAAGTACTTTCTGGATTTTTAACATGGTTTAAAAATTTCAATCTAAACTTATCAGCACTTAATTTATATCTCTTAAGCAATAAGGATTTTACATACTTATAATTATTTGCATTATCTTCGTTTTCACGCGCAATTAGTTGCGTAATTTCATAAGGGAGCAGTCCTAATAATTGTGACACCCAATTCTCTTCACTTAACCCAATACGTCGTGCCTGCCGTTCAAATAAAACTAAATAAAAATTTATATCTCCATCTTTCACTTTATATTCGTGCATTAACTTTCGAAAATCTATGAGTACGTTTTTACTTTCATCGTTGTTACTTAAATCCGAAATATTTGGATTTTGGACTCTATTTTCGATACGTAAACGTTCAAGTTCATACTCACGGTCGGCCAAAGTTTTGGCGGCTATTTCTGATTCAATTCGATCTTCAATAATTATACTTAATAAATTCTTACTAAACTCTTCATCATACGTCTCTGGTTCCGTTATAATACGTTTTAAATCAATTATTTTAGCATCTTTAGGTACCGAGAGCCCTAATTCTGTTGCTAATTCTATTAAATCTACTTTTTTAGCCTTCCCCCAAAATGCCATACTTTACTAATTAAATACTCAATTACTCCACACATAAAATACTATCAATAATGAAATTATTACTTCCACTTCGCCTAAAACGAAACTAATTGTTTCTTTAAAAACGAAATTACTTTTTGCAAACGAAATTAAGAAAATACTTTATACTTATACACATAATTCTTAAATTTCGTTCACTACTTTAGAATACGTTACTAAATACGTTAATACACATTTCAAAACGAAACAATTAAAATTCGCCTACCTGAATTCCGAAGCATCGCGAGTTATCCCTCTTCTAATTTATTAAGGTTTTATTCCGTTATAGTTTGTCGGATGACGAGTAGCGCTTAGGTGGGGAAGGAAGAAGTACTTAATAAATATTTACAGATTTATTTACATCTAGAATTATTTACAGACATCTAGCTCTTTCATTGCGAGCTCCTTCATAAACACTCTCTCTCTTTCAACTACATATACATCTCTTTACATGACATGTTAACTACTGCCATCTAGTGGCCACTTATTTTTTTTTTAAATATTACAGCTTAATGTTAACAGTATATAGTAACTGAAATAATCGAAACTTTCTAGCATTTAATAGCTTTTGAATAATATATCCTACTTAAACTAATTTTTGCAAATTCGTTTAACCATAAATAAGAATAAAGATTTTACATTTATTTGATTACAGGCAAATAACAATCTATTTGATAATAATTTTTAAAAATTCACTTGCAAATAATGTTTATTATCCTGTACGGTAAATGTAATAATTTAATGTATTTCAAAAAATTGAAAATTCATCATGTGTAGATTATAAGGACATAAGCTCCAAATTTAATGAATCTACTTTATATCAATAATTGTAAATATATTCAATTTATTTTAAAAGTGCATACAAGCTAATTGGCAAATGTAGATTTGTATTTGAGTTATTTGTTGTCCAATTATTCATTATTATATATAACATTGTAAAATTAAGCCTATTTTTCATTTGACATAATTAACATATATTACGCCTGAAAGATATTGCATACATAAATTAGTTCGTTTTTTTACAAATATTTACTAAAAACTATAAATTTTGTTCAAATTCTGAAATTTCCCAATAATATTTGTCTAATAAAAAATCTTATATTTTAACTTTTGTAATAAATATAAAAGTAATTTACTGTTGAAGTATATTAATAATTAAGTTTATTTATACATATAAGAGGAATATATTAGTGCATCTTTTTCTTAAGTATAAAAATTTATTATTACTGTAAAAATTCCTGAAAATAACTAATTTTCATGTAAACCTTTTATGAATAATTTTCATTAATTTCTTTAATATTGACATGTAATATCATGAGTAGAAAATCTTATAATATTTCATTAGAGTTTATTGTCTTATAAAGTTTTCCTATTCTTAAAATAATTTTCTTATTGCATTCTAGGTTATCGCTTTTTTATATTGGGGAAGGATTTCTTGACACAAAAGTTGCAGCCAAATTATAAATAAATAATTTTAAAGTTAATTTTTATCTTATTGAAAATTCAAGTTTAAGTTTTCATTTTTGTAACTTTTTCATTAATTAGTGATATCTTAAATATTTTAAATGATAAAACTGATATTCAAAGAGTCACTTAATCTGCAAATTAAATCTTAATATGTTCAAACGAAAACATTTTCTAAATACCAATGCATTATATGTTTCTGTAAGTGATGGGAGTACAATTAACATTTTAATACAAATAACTATATCTTCTCTTTTGAAGTTATGGGTGCCAAAGTTAAGAATACGTTTTTATTGTGCTATACGTTCACAATTATAACAATTCAAAATAATTTCAAATTGTATTGTCAAACCGTAAACTGGGTACATACTAACTAAGAGAAATCATGTGACCATTGGGTCTTAAAGGGTTTTTCACATGTGTCACACAGATTCAAAGCAAAATTACCAGGACATTGATCTACAAAGTCTTCTTGAATTGTAAAATAAAAATGTAAATGCAAATTTATTTTGGGATGTTATATGCCATTAGTGTCAAAGGAAAAATTAGAAACAAGACACTTATTCGTCTCAGTTATCCTTATTTATTATTTTAGCTGAATATATTAAGTGATAATCCAGTAGTTTTTGTTCTGTTTCATTTTTCCTCATTTTTGTAATTTTATAGAAATATTTTGTAACTTATGGTAACTCTTTCTAACACAGCTAATTTCACCAAGATAACTGTTTAAAATTGATTCTGCATCATAAATATATGCTGTGATACATACGTCAATCGTATTCAGGAACTATTAAACTGAATGATACATCAAACAAAGTTTTCTTTCATTATAATGATCCACATATATATTTGGACTCACCATCTAAGTAAGTTTTAGATTCGATATTTTTGCTTTAATATTTTTATTCGTTTTACTAAATTGTACTAATTTTGTGTTTCTTTGTTATATTTTGTAGAAATTGCATTGCATAGGAAAAATGTTTTGTAAGCACGTTTATTAGTAATGTCTTAAAATTAATTTTTACAGACAACGGCTAGCAACAAATTCTCTCCCTCAGCTTAATACGATTCAAATTCTCATTTTTATAAAATTTGGTTTTACACGTTTCAAAAGAAATTAACAATCACCTATTATTGTAAAATTATTTAAAATAAAACTAATGTTTTGAAATAATAAATAATAGCAAAATATTTACTCAAAAATATTCAGAATTTAATTATATATCTCAAATATTATTTAACGCACCAAAACCTTTATAGACCAATCAAACGTATAAATATTATTGATAAAATTTATAAAAAAAAATTTACTTTTCTTTTGAATAACGGAGGTTTCAAAAATTTAGATGTCATTAAAATATTTCATGTTTTTCTGCATGGCATGATTATTTTAATTCCATGTGTTTTGAGAGAAGTAAATATATATGTCGTTTATTGGTTTATATAAGTATATATATATGTATTTTAAAATTTAGAATTTTATACCATATTAAACGTTTAAAAACAGTTAATTATGATTTTTATAATGTTAATAAAACTAGAATATTGCTGTTATATAAAAATAAATGTTTATTTATGGAATATGTTTAAAATCAAATACAAAATTTTAAGTTAAACTCAACAATATTATTTTCACAAATGTTTAATTGAACAATGGTAGCCTGGCGGTACTATTAATGAATGTTGTGGCTTCATCTGAAAAAATCATTTCAAATGTATCCATTACCTTTATAATAAAATTACATTGTTAAATTTTATTACTGTTTAAAAGCTTTCGAATACTACATTTCAAACTTTTTCATATTTCTACTATTTCTGTCATTGAGTCAGAAGTTGTCAATGAACAGTGTCACGTGAAGTCTTGTTCTTATTATAGGTCACGTGACTTATGACCTATAATTCTCATTTAAAAGTATTTTAGATTTAATATTTTATCAACCGTTTTTATGAGAATTACATGTACTGGAAATGGAGAAATATGAACTGCATCCAAAATGAAGATTTTGTAACTCGTATTTATACAATTAATCTTAGAAAGTACCTCAGGCTTTAAGCTAAATTGGTGTAATTTTCTTCAAGGTTAAATAATCAAGTTCCAAAAATTATAAAAGTATTCTTAATATGTTAGTAAACAACAAATACGTTTTTGTATTATTGTAGTACTCAATATTATTGTAAATAACGTCATCTATGAAATAATTATTTAAAATATACTCGTTCTTAACAATTATCTAAATAAATATAAAATAAACACTGGAAGAACCATGTCTTTTGGTTGTTAAATCTAACGTGCATGTAAGAAATATTGAAAACATGTTATGTCACTGAGGTATTCAGAGTTGGCACATCAAATGCATGCTTTCTTCATTAGCTCATCAGTTCATGAAAATCATCATGAACATGAATATCTGACTCAAATGTTTTTAGATTTAGAAATGAATCCAAATCATTTGTTTTAGCTGAATCGAGTGCAAACGTCCACAATACATCAATGAACCAAAGCAAATTAAAACCATCTAATACAGTGATTCTCAACCTGTGGGGCGCGACCCCCTAGGGGGGCGCGAGCACACTAATGGGGGGGGGCGCGATCATATCCAAGAGAAAATGTTATTTAAAAAAATTGATTAAGTGACTGAAAGGAAAGAACACAGACACACTTACAAAACAAAATACATTTCGACATATTTAATAATTAACTTATTAAATTAAAACAATTTACTAAATTAAAACAAATTTATTAATTATTAGTGACTTCCTTGGGCCTGTCTTTGAGAGCAAAGTTTTTCGAAGGAGGGTTTAATATTAGAAATAGACACTCTCAATTCTTTTTCTATATTTAGCTGAGATCTATATTTTGTCTTCAAAGAAGCCACCACAGAAAATCCTGTTTCACAAAGGTAAGATGTTGAAAATGGTAGTAGAATGCGAAATGCTCTTGTTTTTAGTGCAGAAAACTCATCATCCACTCCTGCCCAAAATTCAAAGAGTGATTTATTACTAAATTGTCTTTTGGTTTCGCCGCTTGCCGTGAAGTCTATGAAGGTTTCTTCCTCTTCGATTGAGAGTCCTTCGGGAGTATTTTGAAATGGATCCCTCACCCACTTGTAACTTGATATCAGTTTGTCTTCAGCAAGAAAGTACTTTTTAAAATTCTTTGCTAGCATTGCTAAATGATTTTCAATGGTTACAAAAACAACTTTTACATGTTGTTCTTCAGCCTTGTAAGTTTTAATACAATCATTCAAATTTGCAAACATTGTTAAGTTTTCTTGCTTTAAATTTCTGCTCCACAATTCCAATTTCATACAAAAAGCATTAACTTTATCACTAGTATCAATATATATGTGTATTTGCTCCGTGCAGTTGAAGATTCGAGTTATTTAATTTCTCGAATATGTCGACCATGTAGCTCAATTTCAACACAAATAAACTATCGCGAAAATTATCAGCTTCCGGTCTGTTTTCCTCTTCTAGGAAAACGGCGATTTCTTCTCTTAATTCATAAACACGTTGCAAAAATTTCCCTCGTGATAACCATCTTGCCTCGCAATAAAATAGTGACACTGAATGTACTGTACCCAAATAAACACTGAATGTACTGCACCCATGTCTTTAAAAGTGCGGAAAAGATTCTTGATTTCAGGGGTCTCATTTTTATATAATTTACTACGTTTACAATCGTAGTTAACACAATATTCAAACCAGGATTCATTTCTTTGGAAGCCAAAGCTTCTCTGTGGATCATGCAATGTGTCCAGACGCACTGTGGCGATTTTTGTTTCACAAGTGCTTGAATACTTTGGAATCTTCCTGACATAGAACGAGCATTATCCGTGCATATTCCGATGCAATTTTTCCATTCTATGTTTGCCTCGTTCATAAAATCATTTAAGATAGCAAATAAAGCGAGTGCTGTTGCTTTGAGTTCTATTCGTTTGCAGAAAAGTAATTCTTCTACTACTGACTCACCACAAAATCTAACATAGGCAATGAAATGAGCATCTTTATTACTATCTGTTGCCTCATCGAGTTGTATTGAAAACAATTTGTAACTCAACTTCGACAAAAGCTGACACTCTACATCTTCAGCTATATCTGCAATTCGACGGGCAACATTATCATTTGAAAGAGGTATAGACTGCATTTGTTTTTCAAAATTATCTCCAAACATAATTTCTACAATATCAATCGCGGCTGGCAAAATAAGCTCTTCACTAATGGTGTGAGGCTTTTTACATCTAACTATTTTATGTGAAACTTTGTAAGAGGCAATTAAAGCTTTTTCATTCACAGACAAAGTTTTTTTAAACAATGATTTTTGCTTTTCATATGATTTTAATTTTAATTCGAAGAATTCTCTGGGTTTGTTTACGTACTCATTATGAAGCATTTCCAAATGACGTTTAAGTTTATTAGGTTTCATGCTGTCTGCCACCAACTTTTTTGAGCAAATGATACACAGGGGCCTTTCTTCTTCATTTACTTCAGTACTAGTGAACCCAAAATTTAAGTATTCTTGAGAATATTTTCTTGATTTTATTTTCGGAACCACGCTTATCTGTGTACTTGTTGATGCTTGTCTATCGTCTAATGCTTGCTTACGCCTGCTTAAAAATTTATCCATGATTCTGCATAAGTCTGCTGCCGTGAATATTTATTACGGTGAATTGCAATTGCACGAAAATATATATAATATACACATCAAGAATAGATTCAATAGCGATAGAAGGATCAACTCGAATGAGATTGTCTGGAATTGAAATTGGCGTCATAGAACTTTCTCCTTCTCTCTATGAGAAAACATTTGTTCACATCTGCGCACGCTCCTAGCTTAATTTTTTGCTGACCAGAAAAATTCCAGACAACTCCAAACTTCTCGCGAAACCGTGAGAATGCCGAGACATAGCGGGACGCAAGAGCAATAAAAAAGCATAGGATTCTTGTTTTTTCAATGCTGAGGATCGGTGTTGCAAAATGTCAATAAATCTTGGTATTCTTGGTAATTTGTAAAGTTTAAAATTAAGGTTGTAGTGTAAGTTTAGCGCCAAAATACTCAAAATACATTATTATTGTATATATTTTTTTGTATGCGTTGGGGAGGGGGGGCGCGATGAAAATTATGATTGAAAATTGGGCCGTGAATACTAAAAGGTTGAGAAACACTGATCTAATACAAAATTTCCAGCTATTAATTTTCACAATATTTTTACATCATTGGAGGTTCATATTCAAAGTATTTAGAAACTTATTTTTATGATTTGTAACTGGAAAACAATCATCTGGTGAACACATTTCTAACTGAAATCAATTTTAATACGGTAACTAAAATATAAAATCTCTTATTATTTACTTATTATGTATATCGAAATAATTTACATATTGTTTCAAAAGTAATAAGAAATATATTATGTAATTTTGTGTAGGAGATATAAAATCTAATTAAACTTTGAGCATTTCTATTAAAAGCTATACATGTTATATATCAGAATAAACATCTCACGTCTAGTTTCATTCATTCGTTAGAAGGTTATAATACACATAATTCATTATGTCATTATCACTCATTTCACATAAAGAAAAGCTTTGAATCAAAAGCCAGTAATGTATAATAATGTATTCGAATTTTTCGAGCAATTCCGATGCAGTATACTACTATTAAATTAACAGTTTAAAGACCTATAAAATTATATTTTGAAATTACAAAAGGTATTACAATGAAGATATTCTGTACTTTAAAGAACACAAATATAAACATTCTACGTAAGAAAACAAAAGTGAGTAAAACACAAAAAATAACTAGAAAACAAATAGTTAATAGATAAATCTATAAATAATCAACAGAAAAGGAAAACATCGATGTCTTTTATTGGTTTATTTTTGTTTTGTATAAAGCTCATACATTTCTAAGCAAGTACAATGAATTAAATTTGATCACGAAACATTAATGGCTAAATCTTTCCACCCTTCATCGTATTACTTTGAAATAAAAGTAACATTATAAGAAAGAAAATGAAAGTATCGTTAATACAGAAATTAAACAGAAACACATAAAATACTATCGTCGACAGGATATCTGAAAAAAAAAGAAAATTATATTCTTATTTAATGACAAGATATCTACTTATCCATAGCACATACAATAAAAATTTTCAAACTTTAACTAATTTTATCTAAGCTAATTTTACCATTTGAACATTATTCTGATTTTATAGCACGCATTATTCTTATTTCTTTTAAAAATATATTCCTAATCCTAATTTTTCAATAAAACTTATTTCACTATTTTTCAAAAACATTTATTGTTCATTGAATACGTTCTTCAAATCATATGTCATAGATACAAAGTAAAGTCTAAGCTACGAAGCTAAATATGTAGAATGTGATGGTATATAGAATGATTTAGATTTTTTAATTCTTCAATATTTACTTTTAAGGAAATTAATAGATATCATGTTTCTGAAAATTGTGATATGTCATGGTATTTTAAATAGAACTTTGTAATCTATTCAAATTTAATCCAAATAGATCGGCCAAACTACAGTAAGAAATAGAAAGCGAGCTGGTCGTTTGTCAACCTCCAAAATGGATAAAACGTTCAGCAAGTTTACGAGATAATAATAAATATATTCAATGGAACCATCAGCGAGACACCATTTGCATTTAATATCAATTATGGTTTTGAATATCATGTCTTGAGTTCTCAATTTGTTTTACCGCTTTCCTAAAATCCGATTATAATTTGCTTTTTCTACTTTTGCAAGAGTTTCTAAAAGTGTAATAATAGTCTATATGTAAAATAGGTTGAAGACATTACAACAAAATTATACATAATAATATCAGAAAACAATGATTGAAACAACATAAGAGTAAGAAAATTAAAATAAACTATCTCAGAATAATTTTGTTAATATATTTAATTATTACACACCTTAAATGTTTTAACTTATTCAATTATTTTTAAATAAGTCATTTTTCTAATAATTTCATTTTTTTATTTTTAATATATACAGTGAAAAATATACAAGATTAGAATGATAAAACATGCATAATACTTACATTTTAAAAAAGCAAAAAAGGTATGTGGATATTAAGCGAAATGTAAAACTGAATTTAAAAGTACGGAATTTTTAGAATTGAAATTTATAAGGAAGTGATTTAATGTTTAAAAATTTATATAGAAACTCAAAGAGATGCATGAAAGGAAAATTTTGATTCCATGAAAATGTTGCAAATTGCTTATTTAATTAGGATGCAAACATTCTAATTTGATGTGTTTGATTCTTTTGAACTGAGAAATATTTTCAAAAATATTTTTGTTTGCTTTTCATATTGCTATAATAATTTTATAATTAGAACTGAGGAATATATGCTCCACTTATCAATAAGTTACATTTAATCCTGATTAGGAAATGTAAGCATAAGCCTTTTTGCAATCCTCCATATAAAGCAACATGTAATAAATTTCAATGATAAAAGTATGCTTATCACTTCATACACTGTACTAATTTCACTTTAAATATACTTTTTACAAGTCTTCCTTTACTATAACTGTTGTTGTTCTACTATATCTAAATCTGTCATGCATTGAAAAAATAAATTTCAATAACTAGACAAGATATGCATGCCACATATTAACTGGCATTTCCGTTTTGTTTATTGTCAGTAATTGGCGCGACAAATACCATGAAAGCGCACACTCTTAACTGTATTTATTCTTAACTATACCAACAGTTTTGATGGTTTCGGCATTTACCTTTAATGATCAAACATGGTGTTATTTTGAGTATTCTTTTACAAAAATTATGTTAAACTTTTTAAAATGATCAGCAATGTTCAGGTATTAACATATGATAGTTATGGACAGAGCTTGATTTTGATGATCAACAATTCAATATATTCTGGCCTTTCACCGTTTTCAAGTCAGTCATTTAGCTGCATTCATAGAATTCATTTAAAAACTATGTGCAAATTGGTTTCCTTTATAATCTTTGGTTTCTTTCAAAAGAAAACATGTCAAACAACTACTTTTTTGCATTTTGCGTAAATCAAATTTTGACAATTATCATAGCTGTGAAAGTGTGTCACTAAAATTGACTTTTATTACAATTTCTTAGAATTTTTGTTTATTAGTTCTTTTATTCATCAGCATAGAAATAACATTTCCCTTAGAAAGACATCAATTTTTTTACAAAAGTTATTTTAAGTAAATCAGTGGTTATTCGGGAAGTTTTAAATCATATTTCCTAAAATAATTCTTATCAGCTTCGTTTTGTTGATGAAGCTATAAAACATGAAATATCCGTGAAATCACAATTTTATATAATTCTAGATTTATATAAGTCCTCGAATTTTACTTTATGAATTAGCAAATTTAAATTTGTTTCTAATTTTTTTTTAAGTTTATAAATATTTAAATACATTTATTAGAACTATTTTATTTCTTGATTGGCACATAATATAACTTTGCTCTAATACAATTTTCATTCAAGATGACCCTAATCTGAAAACTTTATGTGATAACACAATAAGCATCTTAATATAATAGCTTGTCAATATAATTAAAAGATTTTAAGATTCCTTCAAAGTATTTTTGTAAAATTGCAAAAGTAGTGCAACAATGAATAGTAATCGTAATAACAAAGATAAGTAAGTAATAGTGATTAATAAGAATGGTTAGCATAGTAAGGATAGATTTTTTTACATTAAAAAAAATAAGTTAAATTTATCTTATTAGTAAGCACATAAAGTTAAATACTTTAAAGATTATTTGCAAACTTTCACTATTAATGAAATTGGTTTATTAATGCATAAAATAGTTATATCTTCTTATATAGATGAAAAAAATGATATAGATTAATCTTTTAAATTCAAAAATATTGATTTCAATCGTAGTTTTGATCTTGAGGGTAATTTTAATTACAAGATTTAATGTGTCGATACATTTAAGGTATTAGTATCTTACATAATTTAGAACGACAAAATAATTTTTTACCAAATTTTACTACAACAAAATGTCCAAAACATGTTTTTTGATTTCTTCAAGATGCATTTATTAGCTAGAATATGTTACAATTTGAAATTCTACATTATATTAGAAGTCTTAGAATATAGACTACGAAAATAAAAGCTTTAGTTTGCCCTGTTTGTGAATATTTAGATGAGAAGCAAAATAAACCAAACATACTAAATTAAATTTATTAACATGAAGAATAGTTTGTTTTGTAAGTGCTAATGTTTCAGATTGGCATAAAGATTTCAGTTTGCACGATATTTATACACAATTACTATTAATTAATTATTCAAACAATCCTTGTTGCCACAAAACATTATTATCTAAAACTTAATACAAAGTTAAGGGAGAAGTTATGCTAGCTTTGCTGTTTCCTGGCTCAACCATAAAAGCCATTATTATAGAAATAAAAATAATTTGAAATGACAAAACATCTACCTTGAATCAAATCACTTTTTGGGAAAGGAATATATTTTCAGAGCAATTCAACACACTTTTATAAACTAAATAGACGATTTACATCCGAAATTTGATAAATAATTCTTACAATAATTATTGGTACATTGTATTTAACTGCTTTAAATTTCCTTGCACTAACATTTTCAAATATTGTTAGACCTTTATCAATATTCTAATATTAAATTGTTCTGATATTGAATGCTTTGAAAATATTTAGAATATTTTCGTTCACTGACTTAAATGTAAAGTGTAAATTTAAATTAACTATTTTATCTTTTCTATTTTATAGCTGTTGAGAAACTACGAAAAGTAACTTTACCGCAATCACAGAAAAAGCCACAACTCCCTTGAGAAATTAAGAAAACAACTCACGCACTTTGTCTTTTGTTAAATGTTTTTTCACACACAATAATATATTCTTCTTTGTTTCTACAATCTGTTAGCATGCATTTTTACTTTGTTGAACAACTCTCTTAGGAAGTTAAGATAAAATACAAATACTTACAGAAAGAGAAAAGAATATCCCTTTTGCTTCAGAATTTGAAAAGAGTATCAAACTAGGAAAGTAAATTTCGCACTTCATAGCTTCAAGAATTGAACATTAAATACGTTCAACTCCCACATGTTTAATTTCATTTTCAGGCACAAGTGCTTGTAAATTTGAAACACAGCTAAAAGGCATTTTCAAATATTTAGTTGCATAATAATAAGATTAAAATAAAATTTATATTTATGATAAATTTATTGGTGTTTCGAAATATGTTTTTACAATTCAAATATTGAAGAAATAAAAAATAAAAGGAAATTTCCTTTTTGTTGTTACTGATGACATTTGGCAATGCCAAACCCACCCGAATGAAGTCAGAGAGAGAGCGTCTTCCGTTTTGAATACAGCAACCTTATACGAAGGTGGAAGTACGACTTTTGGTTCATAGGTGGCAGCACCATCTGAATGTTCAAATTTAGAGATTGAAATCAGGGAAGATCCATAACCTGGCTCCAACCACCCCCAGATATATTAACTTGTAATGGGATGTAATGACATTGTGACCCGACATATTTTACGTGCCCAGTCACCATTAGTGAACTTGACTGATCTTCGGCTAAGTCGGGATTCGAACTCACCGTCTTTTGATAACGAGAGCGATGCCCTAAACAACAAGGTCACCGCGGCCTCAATTTCTTTTTAAAATATATATTAAATATTTTAAAAATACTTGTATAATAATTTTAAAAGGGTACTACAGCGTCAGATTGACAATTACTTACCAAAGTATATTTGATTTATAATTAATTTGTAATCATAAAAAATACGAGAACTGAAGTTACTTTCCAAAATATTGATTTTGAATAAAAGTAAAAAAAAAATGTAAACACTTATTTTGAATTTTAAATCATATAAATTATTTTTGCTTAATACAATACTTGCCATTAAAATTGCTACACCTGGAAGAAATGCAGATAACAAAATGATATTTATTGGACAAATATATTATAATAGAAATAACAAGTGATTAAATTTTTAAATAATTTGGCTGTATAGATCCTGAGAAATCAGTACCCACAACAAACACCTCTGGCAGTAATAACAGCAGTTAAACGCCTGGGTATTGAGTCAAACAGAGATTGGATTGCATGTACAGGTACAGATGCCCATGCAGCTTCAACACGATGCCACAGTTCATCAAAAGTAGTGACTGTCGTTTGGTGACGAGCCAGTCACTCGGCAACCATTGACCAGACGTTTGCTATTGGTGAAAGATCTAGAGAACGTGCTGGCCAGGGTAACAGCTGAACATGTTCCGTATCAAGGAAGATGCGTACAATACCGGAAACATGCGGTCGAGAATTACATTTGTTCTTCATAAACATGTGTTGTATCAGAAATTTACTAGTTAAAATTATTTGTCTTTAAAAAAGATTTTCAACTATTGTTACTTTTTATCTAAATTTTATTCATGAAATAAACAGTGGAATAAATATTATTAATTAGCATAAATTATAATTATGCAATTGCTTTAATTTTACTTCTACTAATAAATGATATAGCTTTATTTCTACTATAAATGATAAATAAATTATAGTTCTATCTGTTGTAGAACAATAATTTATTTATCATCATAATTTATATAGTTCTATCTGTAGTAATCTTATCTAAATGTACTGCAATTTCAACGAAAAACATATAAAGTGTATGGTTATTACTATTGCTGTACAACTAACTCTTGCAATATGATTACTTATCTCATTTAGTGTCATCAGATCATTTATCACCATGATCTTACACAAAGTATATCTTTTTGTGGATCAAAATTATCTTTAAAATATTCTTCTACTCTATTTTGATGTTTTATTTGTAACACAGTAAAAAACGAATGTTTGAATCAAAAGTAAAGCTCAAACATGACTAGTATTTTTTACAGTGTCTTTACATCATATTTTTCTGTATATCAATAATACATTAGAAAAGAGCATTTTAAATTTATAGAAACCATGTATATTCTCAAAGTAGAAGAAATCTCAATTTATAATCCTAGTATTCATGAATGTGATGAATAAACAGAACTCAAAAATAAAGGCGTTTGAAAGAGTCTAAGAAGTAAGAATTCCATAAAGATAAAAATGGGTATTTGTGGATGCTAATAATATTTTGTAAGTGGCTTCATCGAATGTGAATGTTCAGTCTAGAATGCTTGGTCAAAAACATATCTTTATTTCTACTATATTTTTTGTGAAATGAATAATAAATATAGTTTTAAAAATACAGGCAGATGAAATATATAATATACATACATATATATAATATATATACATAATATATATATATATATATATATATATATATATATATATATATATATACATAGTTAGATAGATATTGGGTTGTTCGGAAAGTCATTGCTAGTGTAAACTAACCATTCTATGAGTATGAAATCATGCTACGACCAGAAATATGGTAAAAGGTATTGGACTAGAATTGAAAATACACAATTCAATAAAATATTTATTTGCTATACGTTTTTCATTTTCATTTAAAACGAAATAACTTTCCAAACAACCCAATAGATATAGTTTACGTTTTACATTAAAAAAAACGTAAATTCTAAATAAATGTGAAATTTATAAAATAAATTTAATGTTGACAAAACTTAGCAAGATTTTGGGTAAAGAAATCAGTTTTTAAATTAAAATTATCTAAAAAATTGCTTAATATATTTAATTTAAGTTTTTAATTTTTGCAATTTTCATTCTTAAATTTAATTCTTAAAATCTATTTCTAATCTTTTACCTCTTCAGTTATTTTTTTAATTTATGAATTTTTTTATATTGTAAATTATTAAGAAGCTAGTTAAAATTTTATTAAAAGATTAATTGAATTTCAAATAATTTACATGAAATCACAATATAATTTTAGAATTTCGAATACTTTAAACTTTTAAGCAGGTATGTATTGAATAATAGAGTAAAATCTTCAGTACATATGCATATCTCTGTCTTTTTCTCTCAATGATGATATTATAAATTATTTATCTATTTTTCGCTTTGAAAATGAATTTTATAACTGATAGTAATTTTAAAAATGTAAACATTCCTTTCTGTTTCTTACAATGAAATAAAATTTTATATATTTGTTATAAAAACAGCATGCGTAGACATCGGAAATATAAATAAAAATGCATAAAAAATTCAAAAAATTATTTAGAAAATAATTGAATTATAATAATTTGAATAACCAATACATTTCTGAATTTTGTAATTTCATAAAAATATCACATTTTTCTAGAGTAGAATCATTTCACATTATTTATTTAATATTTCTGTTTCGTTTTATATAGATTTCAAAATTATTATCAATATTTTTTAAATAAATCTAATTTAGCTTTTCAACAAAGTTATATACTTTCTTTTAGAATTACCATAGTTTTGGAAGCTTTGTTATTTTATTTAATGTTTTAACTATCTAAATAAATTAATCAAAAATTCATTTAAATTGAAACCTTAAAAATTTCACTTTATAAAAAATAAAATTATTTTGTTTTCCTGCTTTTACTTTTCTTGAGTGATTGGTATATTTTACTTTCATAAGCATAACAACAAAAAATCTTAATTAATTAACTGTCGTAGTAAGAAATATATTTTTATCAACAATTTATAATATTTTTAAGAAACAATTAATAATGTAATTATAATTTTTTTAAACAATTAATAATATAGTTTTGCTCGGCTCTTAGAATATTATTCAATTTTTGGTTTTCCATAAAAATAACTTTAATTTTAATTTGTGTCAAATTCTTTAAATATTTCTTTTATTGATAAAACCTTCCAGAACATATCAAAATATTTATTCATTTATTTGTATTTATATTATTCTATTTTGTAAAATGGATTAGTTTGCTTCTTAAAAAATATCAGCCTTTAAAAAAGGGAAATCATATGACTTTCTAATATACAAAATTTATTTAAATGATTGAATAGTACCAAACTAGACAGAAAATTTGTTCAATATTTATTTATTATTTTCAAATTGTGATTACTATAAAGAATATATATGCCTGAATAACATATTTATTTAGTTAAATATATTTCTTATGAAATGTTAAAATAAAGGAAGACATTTTAAATTTTAATTATTTCTCTACCCTTCAGATCATAATCTACAGAATGTTACGTATTTTTCTAATATTGAAATTACATTTTAATACAATAACAGTAGCAAAATGTATGAAAAAAGCTGTTATGCAAGATTACTCAGTACTTTAATGTTTTATTTTCATATTATTAAGAACATTGATGGTCTACACAATCGAAATATAATTCTATCTTTCTTTATATGGAAAGAGAATAAAAGCATGACAAGTTTAGAAACTAATTATTTCTTTTCTGCCATAACACGCTACATTTAGTTATGGAATAATTTCGTATTCTACTGAACAGGAAATAGTTTGTCAAACACCGATTTTATTTCAAATGGAATGTTCTAATGTATTATTCATTACAGAAATATTAATGAGTAAAAAAATAGAAGCATACATAAAAGATTTATTTGAAAATCTAGATGAGAAAATTATTTCTTATTCTTTAACAAATATATCATGTAATGTTGGATTAATCAAATATTAATTAAAAATCTTTTATCGTTTTCAATTTATTATACTTCAGTTATATTTTAATATAGTTATTATCATCCATTATCCATGTAATAAAAATATAATAAATTAAACATTTTATTTTTAATATACTCTTTTCCTATAAATATTGTTATAGGAAATATAGTTTACATTTGCTAAAAATTAAAGTTGTTATAGAGGAGACAATAAATTCTAAGTATCTTTTTCATAAAAGAAATTACTGTAACACTTCATTCTAATTGATTTTTTCTGAAAAAATCTTAAAATATTTAATTAAATTTTAATTTTTAATTTGAGAGCATCATAATGTTACTCAATAACTTTGTTTTTCTCATAATGTTCGCAAAACATCCGTAGTATTTACAATTAGTTATAATTATTTAATTTGTAAGCAAAAATTAAATTATGTATTTTATCAAACTAAATTAAACGAATAAAGGATTATTTCTGTAAAAATTAAAATTCAAATGTAATTTTCATTGCTATTTTTAAGAATTTTATAAACTAAATTTAAGAATTTTATGAAACTTATAAAATTCTTTCTTTTCTTCTTTTCAAAATTAAAATCATTTTAAGCAAAATATTTTTAAATATATGTTCAATGAAATTATTTTTTTTATTATAACCTGAGCTTCTACTTTGTAATCAATAATCTCTATAACTTGAGATCAAGATTTAAAAAATAGTTTCGATGTATTAAGCAATTTATAAGTCACAAAAGAAACATTGAAATCTTATTTTACGTAGTAAGAAAATATCCTTATAAAATTATAAATCTATAATAATTAATATTTTTAAATATAACTAAACACTTAATTTCTTCTTTTTTTCTAATATTCATGTCTAGTTATATACTAGACGAGGTCCACGAGTCCATTTACTTTAAGAAAATCGAAAATAAGCAAAGGAAACCTGAAAAGGTCTTCAAGAGACAACCCCAGGCACTCAAGGATGTGTGCCGGTGATGCCGGTTCAATTTGACATTTAGGACAATTCGGGTGCACCTTGAGACCTCTCTCGAAAGTAAGTCCTCTCAGGTGACCACTGAAGAATCTGGAAAGTGTTGTCTGGACATATCTATCACAATCAATAAGAAGGGATCTTCCAGGACTATCTGCTTGATACCAGGGATGACTCGGGAGAACAAGCCAAATCTGCCTGTCAGTATGTCTTCTAATTTTTTTTAATCTAGGAGCCTGCAGATTATTTTTCGGACGAGATCCTCTTCCTATACCTCGAACGCACCTCTTTTGAACCTGCGCGACGGGTGAGGCAGTATGCATTTCATTAGAAAGCTTCATGACTCATGGGTGGAGGAAAAAAGCAGCCTCTGTAAGTCGTGAGACCCGAGCACCAATGGTAGAGGATTAGCTTAGCTCAGATGCCTGTAGACTTAAGCTGGGTAAAGTGGAATAGTCTTCGTGCCTTGGGTGGCCCTACCAGGAGTAAACACTCCAGACGTACTTCACCTATTCCAACCCCTCGCCACGATGAAGCAGCCTACAGGACTAGAGGGGGATACTAATTTATTACCATTTAATGCTCTTGAAGAAAAAAAAACTAACTTTTATGTTTCAATTCAAATAGAATAAAAATAAAGTCTAAGAATATTGCAAATGTTGAAAAATTTATTGAAAATTTGTATATTTAATTGTATAACATTATTTAATGAAAAAGGCATTGAATATTAATTAGCATGTATTCTCATATCATAAGAGAGTACACCTGAAATATACTTAGCACATACTGTGATCAAAATATTTGCATAATATTTAAATGTAACCCTATTTTCTGTTCTGCAACAGTACTTATATTCAAACACGAGACTTCCCTATCATTAGGAACGTTGAGTTTTAGGGGCATTTCATTCGATGCTAAATAATAGGCAGCCTAACAGTTGATATCTATTGCATGGCCGAGTACTTTTAAAAATCCTTTTCATTAGGAAAAGCGATCCGTATGCATTGGTGAAAGAGAGAATTAGGGATTTTAGTACCCCGGACTAATGAACAACAGAAAATGATATTCATTAAGTTATGACATCCCGTAGCAAACAGCAAAGAGGCCTAACTATGTTTTAAGGCATTTTATTAAACATCACTAAAAATTACTTCCGGAAGGAATTTTTACAGATAGTGGATTGCAGTTGCATGGTTAAAAACCGGAAAGTTCTCAAGCACCAAACCGACAGATGTTCATGGAGAAAGAGGAAATGCAACTCACATCTTCCGTTGTTCAAGTGGCTGAGAACCAGAGTTAAGATTCGCCATTCTGAATTGCGCTGCGTACTACCGGGACATAATGAGGTCATACATTAAACTATGTTTTTTCGCTATGATTTGCTTAAGTGCTGATTAAGTCTTGGCTTCCTTATTTATTGAAAAAGTTTGCACTCGACAAACTGAATTAGGTTCATCAGCAAAGCTGGTGGAGGAACAGTCTGACTTTGTTCATAGGCAATATTATTTGCAAAATTTTAAAACATACAATGAATAAATCTCAAAGGCAAACAAAATACTTTCCAGTTATACTTAAAAAAAATGAATTTTTTTTGATAAGAAGTTTGACACAAATTTTTTCTCAGAAATTGCAAAAAGCAGTAAAATCATTTGTGTCAGAATGCCTCTACGTTCTTTCGTTTTTTTTTCCCACATGTGCATCAAACAAAATACTACTATTTAAATTCATATTTTATTTTAAATACATGTTAAAAAATTTACTTGCAAAAATGCGTGAGAAATTGCTTTGTAATATGTATTTGCCAATATTATTCATTTATCTGTGTAAGTTAATTTGAGAATAATTATAAAAGCTGAGATTATAATTGAAAAATATGAAAATATCAGAGTATTGAAATAAATTGGAATATATCTAAATAAACTAATATTTTAATAAACAAATTGGTTTCCAAACAAGTATGTTTTCAATTTTTTTATCATCATCTAAGACACTCTCTTTTAAGTATTATGAATAAAGTTACAATATATATCATAATTTATAAATTTATACTCTGAATGTTATTAATAATAATGTTAATTTTTAGAATTTCGTAAATTTTATTAAAAGTGTATTTCCTTCCAATTATATTAAGTACTATAATCAATATTTTTACCATAATGACTAGATACTGTGCAGAGTAATTAATCAGAATATTTATAAATGTTTAATTATAAGTAGTTCATCATTTATTTTTATATGATAAAATGAAAGCATAATTTGCAGGAATTTATTTTATATATGTTAAAGTCATTATTTCTTTAACAAAAGAATTTATACGATACTTAGTCTTGTTTTATATTATTAATAAATTTCTAATAATTAATAAATTTCTATCTGATTATTTTTTGATAAGCATTAAAAACTATTAATATAATTATGATTTTAGGTTTAAATTTCTTCTCTGAGTTCCCAAAGTTATTCTGCAATGATATTGCTTAAACTATATTTATATACACATGAACAAAAATATTTCTCGGCATTTATTTTTTAATACTCTAAGACTATTTTAAAGAGTATATATATATATACATTTGCTCTATCTTTAGATGGCTGTATGATATTAATATTTTTCTTAAGCTCTAAGCTTACGTTAGTCAAGAGAAAGAATAATTACTAATTGGCTGCAAATGTGCTGCAACTCTTAAAGACGGCATAATTCATTTTTAGAAATAACGAACACAAAAATAGTTCACGTGAAATATAAGTAACGTTACGAAATGAGCTGTAAATTTATTCAAAATGGAAAAACGCAAATGTGTTAAAAATATGTATGATAAGCTTAGAAATTATGTCTTTGCAAGAACACATAATTTATAATCTCCATTTCCTGTTAAGGTTTTCCACTCATTTCATTCATCTTCATTTTACTGAGATAGAAAATTAAAAGTTTGACTTAAAAAATTCATTATGATATTTTCGTATTTTAATACATGAAACTTTTATTTATTTCAAACAAAATGTGTTAAGATGAAAAATATGTAATAATTTATTTATATCTCTCTCTATCAGAAGACAAATTGCCTTGTTTTTGAAAGAATCGTTAATTAAGAAATATTTTATTTTTAAATATCATATCATATATTCAAATTTCTCATTTATTTAATAAGGATCCTTAATTTTAAGGTTGTTTGAAAATGAGGGAATATTTGTAAAACAACTTGCATTTAAAAATCTTAAGACATAATATTTTTCCTACATAATTCACTAATTGGATATCTTTCTTTATGGAAGAAAGTAACTGTACATATATCTATACATTGTAATTTTATTATTTGTAAAAGAAATTATAAGTTTCTGCTACAAAACATTTAGTTAAAAAGGAAACAATTACAAATTATTTATGCTCTAGAGATACAAGACACGTTTTGTGAACATTTTAATCCATATTATATTTATTAATAAAAGATAAAATTCATACATCAAAACATGAAATGGCAATTTTTTTCATATCACTTTTCATTTGGTTTTCTAGAAATTTTAATATGAAAAGACATTTATGAATTACAGAATATTGCTTGTGTTTTCAATTAATTGATGTCTCAAATACGTTTTTAAATATTTTTGTGATAAATAAAAAATAATTTTTATTAGAATTTACACATTTTAATTTTTATAAAGCAAGAAAAAATGCTCTTCCTTTTAAAAACACTATTACTTTATTTGAAGAAAAAATTTCTTCCGTTACTTCATTTTTTAAGTTTAGAATTCTTTTTAATTGAATAATTACAGCTGATTCGAAGAGCATACAAATATTTCCATGAAACTTTTAATGAGCATTTTGTACAAAAAATATAACTAAACATAGATTTTTAAAAGCTGTCTTTCTAAATACTATTTTTTTTTTCTAAATCTCTAAAACTAATAGATAAGCAGAAAAACGCAAAATATTTCTTGAAAAAATATTATTTTTCTTATAATTGAAATATTTGACAGAAATAATTTTTCAAATGGAAATTTTGTATAAAAAATCTATTCAATGTTTTTAGATTGTTGCAAGTAAGCAATTTCCTAAGCAAGCAAATTTTACTTTATGGCTAATAAAAAAAAAAAAATTTGTAAATAGCATTTGAAAAAACTTAATTTGACTTAATTTAATACTTTATTTTTCCTCATTTTAATTTAATTCGTTTGCACTTACTTTATTTGTTTGTGATTTTTCTTATACTTAATACAAGAACACAATTTATTTTTAACCAGTCGTTCATAGTTATGATTAGATAAATGACACTTAAAAAATTAAATTCTAAATATTATTTTATTCTATCACTTAAAGCTTTTATTTTATTAAAAATCATCGTTTTTTGTCACAGATCTTTATTTTAAATTATGATTTATTTAGTATAATTTTATAAAATGTATTTAATTTGATACTGTACCTTTTTAATATAAACCACATGAAATAAGTAATATTGAATGTTAGTAACATTTATTTTTGTTAATAATTAATACTTAACATGAAGCTATATCAATTGTGTTTTACAAAATGAACTAAGGATGAGTTCATAAAAATATGTATTAATATTTCTTTATATTTGAAGATGCAATTTATATTTTTTTTCAATAGATAATGACTTTTTATTATAAAACTACATTAAAACATAAAGCGGAAATGGAAATTTTGATAGGAATATATTTTAATAAATTAAAATAGCTAAATATAATATAATTTAATTAATTGCCTATAGTCCTTGAAAACATAATTTGAAAAAATTTGGATTTTAATAAATAGAAAATATCTTACCTTTTCATTAACACTTAAATTTTTTTCTATAATAATTTAGTTACTTAAGGGATTAAGGATAATTACTAAAGGGAAAAAAACGCACCTTTGCTCTAAGAAAGGTTTTAATTTTAGAAAAATGTTCAAACTGAAATAATCCTTAACACCAGATTAACATAAAATAAAGGTAGGGTTTAGCAATAGGTCAAAATGTCTTAGGAAAAGTCAATAAAATATGTAAAATAAAGAAAACAATTTTATATAAAACATTGAGTTAATGAAATATCAAGAAAAAATTATAGAAATATAGTATGAAAATTTAAAAGTCAGTATCTGTAGACATCGTGATTTCTGAACAAAATAGATGATTACATTTTTAATTTTTAATACGTTTTGAAAGAATAAACACAAAAATATATTTAATGCCACATAAAAATCTGACCTAATTTGTGGAACATATTGGATTTAATTTGTTTCACTTGTTTCATATTTCCATCATACAAAATTTTAAAATCTTAACAGATTCATTATTCACTCTTTACAACCCCTACAATTAAAAATTAAAAGCAATAAAATAATTATATTCAAGTGTTATGATTGCTGGAATTTACTTTTTCTTTTGTCCCTAAAACTATGCTTCAACATTCCTGTAATTCGGTGAAGCGTTATGCTATATCCTTCATGTATATATTGTTGAGTCAGAATTACGGGTCAGAATTACGGAACTACAAAATATTGAAATATACCTCGAAATTTAATTAACTTAAAGAGACATCCCATTGGCCAATTTTAGCAACTAATGATATAACAGCCAATATATTTTAACTAGAATTTGCCATTAAACCAAAGTCAATTTCTAGTTTCTGCCTCTAAATATCTATACAATATTTGTTGTCCAAATCTGGATATTGATATTTGGAGAATGGAACTTTATTAATAAACCTATAATACATGAAAACAACTATTATGTATCATTTATTGCATTGTGTATTGGGTAATAATTATTCATTAACTTTTAGCAAAAGGTCAAAATCAGAAAGTCAAGATTTCCTTAAAAAAAACATTTTTAAGCAACTTCAAATATTTTTTTACCTGCAATGCACTTGGTATAAAATGATATTTTTGGAAAGATTTTTCAAAAACGCTGGAGTGGTTAACAATAAAAATCACTTTCTTACGAAATATTTACCCTTAATTCTATCTTTTGACAAACTAAAAAAAAAAAGATCTCGAATTCATGATCTTTTACTTTTTCTAGTAACGTGATCTCGTATGATCCATAGAACATTATTCTGTTTACAGTTTCTTTGCAATGATTAATATTAACTTGAATGTGTCTTTGCTTACTATATAAAATAATCACTATTTTAAAATTTTAAGTTATCCTCCTCCTGATGTTGATTCAACATTAATTAAGAATAATTATAACATCTCTTTTAGACATGAAACCTCATTATTACTAAAGTGTGAGAAATATTTTTCGTGAAAAAACATTTTATTTTAAACTCATTCATACAAATTTTAAATTGATTACATTTTAGGAGCATATTTGATGTTTGGAATTATTTTTATGATCTAGAATTTCATGCATGAAAATAGTTTATATTATTTATAAAAACTTTCCAATATTTTTATCTTTTGGAATGTAGCAAAAATTAGAGGAAATAAAGTTGAATATAAAAATAGTATAAATTTTAGTCATAAACATAAATAATTTTTTTGTTGATTTCATATTTTGAACTTGGAATATAACTCATAAAAGCGAAAGAAGTTTTAATTATTTAAATCTTTTTTAATGCAATTTCTCAATACAATTACAAATTCAATATTTTCATTACATGCAGCTAATATGACTAGATTTCCTGCTTACTTTAAGTTTCAATCTAATACTGTTATTTAATTTTATTGAAAATTTAACATATTTTAATAATAAGAAATCATTTTAGTTAATGTGGTATCGATTCAAATAGCAAATCAGTCAATTGGTGCAGTCCTATTACTGATGCTAGAGGAACAAACTTGGCGGCTTTATTAGTGCCAATCATTTGTTTGTAATTAACGAAAATCGCGAACCTTCTTACTGTTCCAAATATAACTCATGTTATATTGATCTTATTCTCAGTAACTTGGGGATTATTGCCATGAATTCAATTTAGAGATATCTTTGTTGAAAATAATCTTTCTGACTATATAATTATTTCTTTTATTTTACTTTATGCCATCTGATTATATATTTGAATATGTGAGCATTAAATTTAAAAAGAACGAACAGGTATTTATTTATACAGAAATTTGCAAGAGATAGCTGTGTGATTTAAATAATCATCTTAATAGTTAATACGTTAAAACATTTTATAAATTCTGCAATTATTTTTTTAACTACGCATTAAATAGGTTAAACTATTTAATATCAAGATTAAATCGTGGAAATTTTCTCTCAATTGTTCAAGTATACACTGTTTGGAAATATATATATATATATAGGAATTAAGACAAGACCAACTCTGAAAAAGTATTGAAATTGTGGGAAATTAACTCCCAGACAGCAGAATTACTTCATCTTTAAGGGATACCATTGTTGCTTTTTATGACATAGAACTCCCACGAGATAATGTGCGTGGTGATTAGAATTCTCATAAAAGTAAGCTTACAGAGTTTAAAGTATTTTTGTATTTCATTTATGGACTGTCTGATTTCTATTTCAGAAGTTGAATGTTATTAAAATGTTCGAGATGAACCAATCCTCTGGCCCAAACTTAATTTACAATAAAACTGTACTTCACTTTCCTGTGGTGAGTAGCGCATTTTTGCACACACTTATGAACCATTGCTTTTAATTAGAAGTGTTTTCCACACAATAGAAGAGAACTCGTGTCGTTTTGATTCCTAAAACTTTAGATATTAACTTTTCATTTTGATGATAATAATAAATACATTTATTTTCTATCAAACTTGGGAAAATGTCTTGAAACTATTTTTTTAACATAATAAACTCGACATGGATAATATGAAAATGAAAGAGCTAGTTTCGTAGCTAAAGATGTCACAGAGTAACTTTTCGGTACATAGATGACACATAGGTGTCAATATTTATATATATATATATATTTATATACATATATATATATATATATATATATATATATATATATATATATATATAGCCTGGCATTTGTAAAATTTAACAATAACTAATATCTTTTATGAATGCAATTTATCAGATAATTAAAATCTCTGAAATTTTTACCATGTAATATTTTCTAAAATTGATGGTTTTGTTTTTTTTAAATATAATTAGTAGAAACATTAAACTTTATATAAAAAAATTTTAAATTCAAGATTAGATTAATAAATTACTGAGTTGCCAATCAACGCATTAGTATTTTATTATAGAATAAAAGATTGTGGATTTTCATGAATATATACTTAAATCTTCACGCTTGAAATACAATGGACATATGATACAAAATTTAAAAGAACACCAGTAAAACACAAATGAAATAAAAATCCAGTTTAATAAACAGAACAATATTAATGTAAAGTTGAATAAAATATAGCAAGTTTATGGTGAGGCGTTGATGATCACATTAGCTCAAAAGTACGGTATTTCTGCGGTGGACAGTGACCATTGCCAAAATCAAGCTACTGCATTCCAAAAACATACCAAACCACATTAAAACCACAAGAAAGACACTCACGATAAAAAACCACATTTGTAAACTGAAGGTAATAAAAAATCAGTTTATAAGTACAAATGGAGAGAAAATATCATGTTTCGAAACAAATATGCAATTTTTTTAAAAATTTGAAAATTTAATTCTAAACTTGGTTTAGAATTAAATTTTCAAATTTTATAATGAATATAAATACTAATGGATAACACTATGTATAAACATAAATAATTATAATTTCGGTAATACTACTTTTCCTTGCAATCATGTAATATTTGTAATATATTTCTTACTTTACTTTTCTATATACCATTTCCAATGCTCAAGAATGTTATGTTAGAAACCCAATAATTCCCTAGCAAGCCAGTAACGGTCACTCCAAAGAAAAACCCTTTATTGCTGGGATGCGGAGAATGTGGTCAGAATCCATGTCCTCCCTAAGTTCTCAGAGTGTGCAGAAATGGGCCTGAACAACATTGATTCGATATAGATGTTTTAGGAGGCAGTCATGTTAAGACACCAGACGAAACTCAGCAACTGCTTTATGTCTTGATCACATGGTAAGATCCCAGAGTTTATTCCACCAGATCTTATTAGATCACCAGATCTTATTTCTCTCTGCAAATTGATGTTGAACAAGGTCATTCATCTTTTCTTGATGATATGCTTAGCATTGGTAAAAGGGACAGCTTTCTTTGATGCTTGTAGAATGAAAGCTCCCTTCTTTGCTATTTCGCTATTTCGTTACCAGATACATCTCACTGACCACAGATCCATTGCAAGGCAATTTCTTTAGAGTGCTCAAATGGATTATTTAATAATTTTTTTCACATTCAAAGATGTTGGATGAAGCAGGAGCAAAAAATGAGTTAATGAGACCGCTAAACTTGCTGATTTTGAATCACAGAAGATAACAGCTCTTATAAACCTATCTAGATAAAAATTCAAATGCTCAAGGTACTTGGTTAGCGGTAACCTCACCATCAAAAGAAGTTGTAAATTTACCAGTTGTTAGATCAAAAAGAGTTGACAGTACACTCCTGCCACCTCTCTGTCAGAGTCTTTCAAAAGTCTTCCATTAGAATAGATATATAGCCAATCAGATTCAGGATACATGGTGTCAATCGTTTCCAAAGTTAGTACCCTTAAAATAAAGGTAATTTGTTCCCTTTTAGAAACCACCTGGGTAAGCTCCTTGCACAAAAAGGGGATGCCATTTGGTAGTCGTATCAATTTTTCCCATAGCAACAGGGCTCTTCAAGATATTCTTTAAGGTTTTATTTTTTGTTATCATAAGCACTGAGTCAATCGGAGTTGCTTTGACAGCCCTGTGATGATCCGTTGGAACTGATTTTGTGCTCTATCAAGTAATTCAGTCACATATCCAGATGCAGTAATCAGCGACTCACATCAGTAATTCATAATGGGTAGAATAAATAACTTATAAGCTAAATTTAAGGTTTGACATGAACAGCCCTACTTAGAACCAGCCAGTCTTTTGAAAAGCGTCATTCTATTTGAGACTCGATTTAAGATATTTTCTGCATGGGATCCCCAAGTTAACTTTCTATTAAAGATAACACCCAAATAATTAAAGCTATCGGCTTCTTGCATAGCATGTCCTCAATTTTATATATATATATATATATATACCACAGAAAATAATTCTTAGAAAATTGATGAAACGCCTTATTTAAAAATAACTATTGACACCATGTTTCT
>JAPDSC010021559.1:0-10985 GCA_026290005.1 Latrodectus geometricus | reverse complement strand
TATATATATATATATATATATATATATATATATATATATATATATATTGAAAATGGTGGCAAAAATATTTATAAAATGCTTTAACCAAATGCATTTTTATTCGTTAAACATTCTTTGAACAAAATTCTTTTTTATCGATATTTATTCTAATGTAAGCTTCCAAAAAGAAAGAATTGCCTACCATCTTTGCATAATCATAAAGCAAAAAAGGATAAGCATTCGCATGACATAGACATAATATTCCCAATAAAATAAAAAAGGATTAAAAAAAGAAATCAAATCACATAAACAAATAGAGAAAACAAAATAGGAAAGTAACGGTTTCCATTTTAGTTTCCTGTTATCGTTTCCTAACAGCAGTCCTTTAGAGCATTTTCTCTTGGGCGTAAACTTAACATTAACAATAAATTACAAACTGGTTGATTTCTTTGCCTGCCGATTGTGCTCTCATGGTTAAACTGACAATCTAATTAATATTCAAATATTGAGTTTGAAAAACTTTAAAGGATAGTATTACTGAGCTACAATGTAAATAATTTTTAAATCCGATTTGTTTTTGGTAAATTTTATGGATTAGAATTTTATGGTAATCGATGCGAAAAGTATTATATAAATTTGAATCAATTACTTAAATTAATAAACTGCTTGATATTATAAAGACTTATAAGAAACTTAAAAGATAATTCAATATGATACTTTTGCACATTTCTTCATTAATATATTTTGGATTAAAATCGAAACTTTTCCTAGTTAATTTACATTTGTTATTTCATTTTATTTTACTACCCTTAATAATTTCATGATTAGGTGAAATTTCTCTCATGAAAGTTAGGAAAAATTCAAAATTTCTTCGGATGTGATTTAAAAGCCAATAAGAAATTTTCCTATTATTAATGCGTATGGCTTTCATATTATTTTACTTTCTATTTTAAATTAGTACATTTTATTTAATCGCATATCTTTATAAATAGTTATATAAATAGGGTGCTAAAAATTTGTAAAATACTTTTTATTATATAAGATAATTCAATGCTTTTACCTTTCCCTTATTTTAAGTTTTAAAAACCATGGTTACTTAAAAAAATTCACTTGAATAAATCAGAAAATATAAAAAAATGCATATATTAATGACAAATAATAATTGTTCTGGAAAGTTATTTTTATGGTGTTAAATAAACATAACATCCTGAAGTTAAGGGAAACGAACAGATACTCTCATTTCCACGAACCTAAACCTGATAAGGAATAAAAATGTATAGCTAAGAATAAGAAATTAATTTAATCAAATTTTATATTTGTAACGTAACTATTTAGTACTTGTAATTTTATAATATCATCCATGTAGCTTACAATTACTCGTTCAAACAACTACCAATGTTTTAAAATTTACCATGAACTGGAATGTATAAAACGTATATAAGTATGATATTAAAAAAAACAAATTATTAAACATGATTGTTACTAGTGTTGATGATAACATGATTGTTACTAGTGTTGATGATAACATGATTGTTACTAATGTTTAAAATAAAACAGATTGTGTGTTATTCATTTTTTAAAAATTTCACAAATTAAAATGTTTAAATTTTACACTCACTCTTAAAAAGAGAAAAAATTCAAAAATTTCTCAAAAAATTAAATTTGTGAAAATTTACGAAATATTTAACCAAAGTATTTATGTTTAATAATTGATCACATTTTTAAATTTTTCTTTTTTGAATACTTTTTGAATATTTTAGTAATGATATTTAACATTGGTGAATAAAAATATTGAACTATTTCAAGTTATAGTGTTGCTTGAACTATTTTTCTAGCTCTTCATATTAATTACTTAAAAAATTTATTCAAGTTGTTATTTTTTAAGTAATTAATATGAGGCAAGTCTTATTAGTACGTTTTACTAATACTAATATTTTTTAATATTTAACATTAGATAGAAAAATTTGAAAATTGATATTCCTCACTCTTGAAACGAAGAAAAACAACACGTTTCTTTTTCTGATCATTTTCGATCTTTTCCGATCATCATCATAAGATTTTTCTGATCTTCTTAACTTGAAATCGTGAGTTGTAGCATCTACCTATAAAAAAGCGCTTTAAAATGTTTGCAATTGTATTATGTATTGCCAAGAAATTAGCAAATGAACTTTGATGTAAAAACTATTCCATAAACTACCAATTTAAATCAACCTATAATTACATATTTTAGCTTCTTTTCTTTTTTGATAAATGGAACTTATATAAACAATAAGCATTACACGAATATTCATATCCGCTTATAAATATGTATATTATGTATACATATATAAACATATATTTTTATGTAAAGAAATAGTAAAATTGTTTATTTTCAGCAAATCATATTAGACAATGGACAATATAATTAGAAAATATGGTGATTTCTGTTTATATTATATAACATAACTTCATAATGCTTAGAAAGTTAAATGTCAGTATTTGTTTCATACTTTGTAAAGATTATTTAATTTATTTAATAAATCATTGTGATTAGTTTTAAATAAAATTACTGAATAGCTAAATAATCTAATCTAAAACTGTATACATGTACATTAATTTAAACTCACATAACTTTACACTACTAATATTTTGTTAACAACTGCAGAGAAAAACCCACGTGTTGCCTTTGTTTTATATCAAAACTTTTCTTTCACAGAAGTTTTTTAATGAAAATATGTTTTAAAAAAAGGGTTATTTTTTCTACATTATTTTCCTTTAAAATAATTTCTCAACATTAAAATCATTTATTTCCAAAATTTTTCTTTAAAATTAATTTGAATATAAATTTTGTAAAATATATTCAAAGGTGTCAACGAAATTTGTTTTGTGTAAAGTAGGACAATACAGAAAATATGTAGAATAAAAATAGTGAAACTAATGACAAAATCTTCATAATTACAACTCCTAAAATTGAATTTTACTTTTAATTTTTTAATTAAAACTTCATAAAATCTTAATTAGAATATTTGAATATTATTATTAAATAAATAAACATAATATTGTAATCACGCCTGCCATAGTCAAGAACAAACTCAATAATCTCTTTTATCTTCCATGCTCAGCATTTCAAAATTGGGCATTCATTGATCTCTTTATTCTAAAAAAATGACATACTATAAAAGATTTCTTTAAACTTCTTATGATCTTAGTTATTTTAAGAACCGTAAAAACGTTTCTTTGAAACGTAAGCACAAAATATCACACAAAAAATTAATTCAAGGTGAATTTGTTGAAGTTTCTGGGAAATTATCAATCTTTTTAAAACAAATAAATTGTGATATTACAAAAAACTTAACTTTTAATCTCACTTTGCAATTTTTAATTAAAGTTAAGTCTAGTTTATAAACATTAAACTAGTTAAAGTCTTATTTATAAACATTGTATAAAACTTTTAATAAATTTATAAAGTGTGACAATTTTTAATCTTGATCACTAAATAATTTTTTGACAACAGGCCCATACTTTCTTAATTTATTGTATTTTTTTATTTAATACACGAGAAGGAAAAAAATTCTACAAAAATGAATGTTTATAGCTTTTTCTCTTTGAATTTACAGAAATTTTGCTTAAATATACGATGAAATTAAGAAAACAGAAATAATTGGATATTGATGTGATTTTGAGAATTCTTAAAGCTTGATGTTCTTTTAATACTGATGCGAAAATAATGTTAAATTAGAAATGTGTGATGCAAGGATTAGGAAAACAAGTTAACAGTGGTAGGCATTATCATTCATTTTATACCATGTTCATACACTTTTTCACTCATTTCATTGCGTTCGGGGATGAAATATTTTCAGGATTATATATATTGTGCACATAATACCTCAGCATTTATGTAATCTTTTAATATCTTTGTAAATATTTTCTTTATAAAGTTTTCAAAATATCTCTATACCTATAATTTTTCATTTTATATAAATATTTCTAGTATATACTTAATTGAGATTTTATACTAAATTAAGTTTTATGGTAAAATATAAATCGGAAACAACAACTAATAAAAACTGTTGTTTGGTATAAATTTGTAATTTACACAAAAGTTAGAGTTTATCCATATCAATTTTTAAAACTAATTTTTTATTGCTACAAAACAGTTTAGAGTTATTATCTATTTATTTGATTGTAAATTGCATATATTAAATTATAATATTTGTAATAGTATTAATTTTTATTTATAATAATATTAATATTTGTATTAAATTATAATGTTTGCAATAGTTGCGAAAATAAATTTTACAAATACTTTGGAGTGAAAATGTAGATATATTTTTCTAAATCATCAAAATATTCAAGCTTTATATAAAAATATATGCAAGTTAGAAAATTATTAAGGCAAGAAAATATGTGACTATATCAAAATTGTTTTTTTTCCAAGCAACATTGCAAAATAAAAATATTATTAAATCATATGCTATGATTGTATGTTAAACGCAACCACAAAATGTGGCACAACATTTAAAAACTAATCACTTCAAATTTTATAAAAGAAATTTCTGTTAAGCTTCTCTTTTTTTTTTCTTTTACTAAAATAAAATTATGATGAAAGAGACACATTTCTTCTTTCTTTCATCATAATTTTCTTTTAATGTTCATTTGCTATTTTTCAAAAAATAATCAGAGACAAATTAATAGATTTCTATTATCGAATAAAATATTTTTGCATACTACTATCCTACATACACCCTTCATTGTTATCGTATAAGAAATCAATTCTCAGGAAGTATTAAACAAATGTTAAGAGAAAAAGAAAAAATCATTAGTTGATGCAATGCTTTAAATAAAATCCAACTGGGAAAAAACACTTAATAAAATATTTTACTAAGTGCTTTAATGCTCCATTATAGGATTAAATACTGTTTATGTCATTGATATTCGTTTACTTACGAGCCGTTTGCGACGAAACAAAAACGGCTTTTTGAAGTCTCAAAGCAATGCAGCATGAAAGCTATAAATATTTCAGTAATTCAATAGAGTACATTTTTGCTTTTCGTAAATGGGGAGCAACGATTAAAGTACAGACCAAATCAACAGAGTGAAAAAAGATATAATGATGTAGAAAAAAAAGACATTACATTTACTTTTAATCATTATTATTTTCTGATGCTTTTATTTCATGCAATTTCTTCTTAAGATCAGTAAAATTAAATATAAATAAATACCATGGTTTAATCCTTTCCAAATTCTAATTCATCACGTTATTAAGTTAAAAGAATTATTGGAATCAGATAAGTAGAAAAATAGCGAAAGAAACGAAAAGATTACAAGTAGATATTTTATAAAATGAAAACTGGTTTATATCCAGTTGCAAAATTTTAGATATTACCTAAAAAGCAAACAACTTAAGTTTTAAAAGTAAATGTTCGGTAAAGAAAGCCATCTTTCTCGGGATCAAGAAGTAATGGGTTTTGTACCTGGCACAAAGACACTTGAAGATCGTTTGTGCTGAGAAAATCTATGCGTGCTAAAAGTTCATAGCTCCATAGATCTTCTGCTGAAATGGTGTAGTGGAAACAGAAAGATGCCAGCTTAAATGGTCATCTCATTATTCGATGGTTTTTGAAAACTTTTTGACGATATTTAGCGGCTTTTCTACCAGGAGAATAAGGCGATCAATAGCGAATTACAAATAAATTTAAAAGAATTCTGGAACACTGTGAAAAATCAGTTCCTATAATTACACATTTTTCTCAAATTAATTTCAAAACGGTAGCATTACTCTTATTAACAATACACGTGAATCTAGCCATCTAATAATCTTTCTCTTAATCTACTTAAATATTTTCTTATCACGTGTTTCATATGTTTATTTAAAGAAAACATCATATCTATGCTTCCAGAAGAGTTAAAAAATTATTCAACCTCGTTTCATGCATTCAAATTTTGACAATGCCAAGATTAATAGTTTCATTGAAATTCTCATGACTGGGAAAAGTATTTCTCTATCCATTTTGTACACATCGGGTAAAAGATTTATATACGTATTTTCAAAGAACTACCATATTTCATAATGAAATTTTTTTAACAGCAGAAAAAATTATTAAAATACAGTTATTAATATTATGCATTTCCAAATGTTAAAACCATGCCGAATATGGGACATTAGTGCGGAATGCTTTGGTTGTCATTCTTGAGTTTTCTACGTTCTAATATAAATCAATTAAATATAAAAGTAGAATACTTCAGTTTAAAATTTTAAAAAAAAAAATTTTTACTACCTATTTTTATAAAAGTGATTTTAAAATTCTCTAAAACGACAAATCAGTGTATTCAATAAATTTTTATTAAGCTACAATTTTATAAACTTTATTAATACACGCAAATACTGTAAATAAATAATAATATATAAAACTAATATTTGCTTGAAATTGTCTTTTTTTTTTTTTTTTTTTTTTTTTTTTTTTTTTTTTTTTTTTTTTTTGTATATATAATTTGTAATGATGGAATAAAATGTAACCATAAATGTAATAATGTAAGTTTAAAGATTTATATCCATTACAATTGTCCTTATATTTTATTTTTCCTTTTTCTTTTTATAGGGTATTTTCATAGGGTGTTCTTAATCACACATCACTAAATATAGCTTATGGTGATAACTTCCTTAATGATTCCATTAAAATTAACTGAATAAAATGTAATAGATATCTCGAAATCATAAAATAATTTGGAAAATTTATTCATTCCGAAATAATTTTGATTTTCTCAAAAGCATTTAAATTATATTATATCTAATACATATCTTACACCTATCATTCAGATGAAATAAATCGAATTATTTACATTGAATGCTTGAATAACAGGAAATAAAAATAAAGCCAGTGTTTTACATTTTAAATATGTCTATGTTCGCTTTAATGCAACTAATACTTGTACTGCCTTCTTTGAACACGATTTCAGAAGAATAGAAAAATACCATTATCTAAAGTAAAAGCAATAAAAAATGAATAAACTTAACATTATTGATTTCAATAATAAAAATATTAACATTCATTTTGATGATATTCGAACAACTTATATCTATGAAATGCTTTATTATCAAATAATTATCTTAGCTAGCTACAAAATTCATTAATTTTTTGTTTTATTTTTAGTGAACAAAAGAGAAATCCATTTGTTGTCCATTTCAGTCAATGAACAAACTACGAATATTTTTGTCGAGCAGAATCAAATATTCCTAGTTCTCCAATAGTAATGACAGCTATTACGAGATAAAGAAATCAGTGGAATGAAATTATGAGATACGATGATAAATGGAGAAAAAAATTATTAGTTTCTACACATCATTACCTTCTCTTAGAGGTCTCCGATGCTGAATAGATTAAATATAAAATTACTATAGTACAACAGTTAAGCTTTCCTCTGATAGGTAGCTTTCTATTGTTGTTGAGACATCGATTTGAATAAATTGCCCAGATCGACATCATTGGAAACAAATAATGTCAATCTTGTTACTATTCTAATGGTAAGAATTTCTCCAATACAGTAAGATATTTCTCGAGTCAGTTTAGTTTAACAAAGAATATCGAGAAAGAGGGCTAGAGTTAACTAAAAATTTTATGATATACTTAAATTATTTGGCTTTTTCACAGACAAATAAGAATAAAGAAATGAATTCTTTTTTTTTTTCATTTAAAAAAAACATGTCAGTATTCGTTAATATTATGCAAAAAAGCTACAAAAAATAAAAAGTTGCTTACATTAAAGATAGTATTTTGTAATCCATACATAACAGCCTATTTTACCATACTTAATATCATGTTATGGAATTCTTAAGAAATGGATTTTTGATGAATAATTCATGAATTTTCAATTTGATTCATAAATTTTCAAGTATTAAATTTAATTTTACATAAAATACTTTGTATATTACTATTATAAATACTTTGTATTTACTATTTTCGTATGTTATTATTAGTAAATAATAATATACAAAAATAGTTTTCTGGTTACCTCAAACAAGTAATATCCTTACAAAACAAATGAAATCATTAATATTCAAAATCTTTTTCGAAGAAATATCATTCTATTAATTGAGAAATTTCTTATTGGTGATTTTTAAATTTTAAAAAGAATACATAAATGGTGACTTTATGAGTTATTAATGTTTGTAGAGATTATACGAATTACATTGAACCAAAATTTAAAAGAAAAAGTTTCAAAATTGTTTAACTAATATGACTTTTACATCTCTAATAACAGACGTTTTAAATTATTCGTTTTCTAGAGGCAACAATGAGAATGAATCATTCCACTAAAAGAAGTTAACTTTAAAAATCTATTTATTCATTTTTAGCGCTCAAATAAAAAAAATAGTTTTCTGAAATATTAATTTAGGATAATGCAAACATTCAGGTAATAGTAAATCAATTTTTTCCAGAAGCAATATAATAACTATAAAAACAAACTTATATGAATTTTTAATTTACTAAATTGTATCTGCTAAGTAATGATTTTGCATCTGAAAATTTGTGTATTAATAAATTAAAATTAAGAATAATTTGCCCTAAATATCAGTAATTGAATATAAATTACAGTGCTTGCCTTTAAAATTGCAATAAATAGTAAAGTTATTATTATGAACTTCTGAATTATGTGAAAGAGGAAAATGTAATTGGAATGTGCAAACCACTAGCATATAGAATACTCACTTAAATGCTAATCATTTCCCTATTCTATCTGAAACAAATTACAGTCTTTCAACAAGTTAATGCAAAACACCTGTTGCACTTTATTTTCTCGATACAGAGAGCATTCCATTTTGCCTTGACTCTTGACCACTTACCAATTAAAAACATCTGATCGTGGTTTGCTGAGATACTGACCCTACACACTTCTCTAACAGTTAAGGTTACTGAAGTATGATATGGATAAGAACCAGCATCGAATGAATTATCTGTTTCAAAAATGAATGCTAGAATGTCCATTTCTATGTCTAACTGGGTAAATGCTTATCTAGTTGTCTGGGAAGGTAAATGCTTTTAACAATTACTGGCCTTTATAAACCCTCAAATCGCTTTACTAATTTAAGCATTTTGTTTTCATTCCATACATTTTATGTACATTTTATTTTTTTTATCCATAGTACTGCAATTTTAATTATTATCAATATATTTATAAAAAGATATATTTATCTTTATTATTTAAAAGCTTAAAAACCCCAGTTGGTTTGTTATATAATCTCCGAATATTAAGATAATAATGGGTTTGATTAATATTTTACGATGTAGAGATGATTTTATGTGTATGAAACATCAGAGATTAAATCCCCCAATTTATCTGCTCAAAAAATGTATATTTCGATTTGAAGAAAATGTAAACTTGATTCAAGCTTTCGAATATAAAGACAATTAGCCGATAAAAACTATTTTTGGAAAGAAATGGTGAATAATTTGTTAAAAACCCATTTGTATGTTCGTTGATATCTGACGAAAACTTAATTGTTTATAACAAATTAAATTAATAGAATAATCGAAATTTTTAATATAATATTTATTATCACTTCCCCAAATGCCGGTTAAACTGTTAACTTGGCTTAAAAGACATTCAATTTGAATAATTATTAGGCATTGAATGTCTTTTTTTTTAATTATTCTTAAAATTTTCTCTACTCAGTTAAATCAATAATTTAGAAATTTTCTAGACTGCTTGAATTAATTAATATTTAATTTATTTTTAAGTGAAAATCAACGTTTTTCTCATTTTATTGAAAAAATGCTTATAAGAAAACACCATACAACGAAACAAAGAAAAACCGTGAGTTTTTTGTCTATTATTTTTTATTTTCATATTTATTTCATTTTATCTATAACTGCATTCTATTTATTTAAAAGAAAGACAACCAGATAAAATATAACAAGACTATTAATAGATTATCTTTTGAATTGTATAATAACAAACAAATGGGTTTAATATTATTTATCTTTTATGGTTTATAATTAAGTGACTGTAGACGATACAAACATTGCTGGGAATATGATATGCCTCTTAGCAAAACATATAAATAATATCATATATTTGTTTTTTAATTGAATCATTGTATGGAAGAAAGTATTCGCAATAATGTCACTAACACTGATTTCTTTTCTTTAACAATATTTTTTATTTAAAATTCATTCAAAGATTGAAAGTATTTTTACGTGGACATATGAAAGTATTACTTTAGATTTAGTAATTAATCTTTCGTGGTAGTTGTTAACTATAGTGACCAAATATTTTTGAAATAATAGAAGAAAATTTGGTTTTTTTCTTTAGAAGTAACTGGTTTTTATTTGATATGCTTTATTCTTAATAAGAAATGTTAATTAATAAAATTAGTAAAATTAAATTAATAAGAAATGTTAATTGCACAATTGTTCGATATTAGATTCTTATTAATACATTTTACAGGTTTAATGTTAATAATAATTGTTAATCTCATTTTATTGTTAAAAACTCTGAATGTACCTTCTTTATGATCTCTAGAAATTATTAATCAGAAAATGTCAGAGTTCCCTAAGGAAATACTGCTCATACACATACACAATTTATAATTTCTTTAATAAATGTGTAGTTTGGTAAATATATCTTGAGTTTTTATTCCAAAAACATAATACTTTTTATTGTTATTATTACTTTTTATTATATTAATCTAATTAAAAAAATTAAAATCAATAATAAAAACATTAATAAAAGTTATAAAATACTTTAAAAAACATAAGATTTTTTATTTGCTTTTCACGATTTTACAAAATGTTTGATAAAGGATGTGAATGTTTGCAGCAAATCAATTTTTTTATGATTTCTCTATGATTATAAGTTTTGTCTCTTTGGAACATCTTCTTAGAATTTGCAAACACTAAATTTAAATATTTTTATTTAAATTAATTTAAAATTCTATCCTTTGCAGATAAATAAGCGCATGAGTATAATTAATGTTTAAATTAAACTGCCATTCAATTAACACAAATATATAATATTGTCATTTATGT
>JAPDSC010021558.1:15065-25460 GCA_026290005.1 Latrodectus geometricus | reverse complement strand
CTTGAAATTTAGCAAAACAATGCTTTGAAGAAGACTATTTATCACGAGTAAAATAATTTTACATGCATTTAAATATGCATAATATGTGTAAACGGAGAAGTCTATAAATTTTAATAATATAATTAGAAATATGTGTATAAATGTAAATATTTTTTTTAATATTTATCTTTCTTGATTTATAAATATTTCATATTTTCTAAAAATACCTTATTAAAATCTACATAAAAATAACTGAATTTTTTGTAAATGTAATCAAGAGTAATTATATTACCTAGATAAGGAAATCGTAGAGAGCTATTTATTTAAAAGCAAATAACATTTTTTTCAAATACAAATTATTAAATAAGGATAGTAAATCAAATTTGAATGTGACACGCCCAACATTTTATTCGATAACTTCCCCATTATTTACATAATAAAAATCTATATTTTATTTAAATTTATTCTCTAAAATTATTTTGTTCAGCAGGAGGTCATTTTAAATAATAATGTTATAAAAATAACAAAATAAAGTATTGCACAATAAAATTTATTTTTTCAATATTTTAATGTGCATTTAGAAAAGATAAAATTTCAATATTTATAACATTAATAATTAAAAAATAATTGTATTTTTGTCATAGAAAAATAATAGTTACATGTTTGTTGAATAATATCTCAACAACAATTGGAGGTAATTTAATATTCAAAATTACATATTTAAAAATTTAAATATTGATAACATTAAATGAAACTAAAAGTAATTCAAATCGTCCACTAATGTTAACCAAAAAATAATACTAAATGTAAATTTTTAATGATATACGATTGAAAGCTATTACTTCTAGTGAATGTAAAATCTGCAGTTAATTTTGTAAGAAAAATTCATGAATATATGTATTAACGTTCAGAACTATTTCCATTTGTTATGACAACAGAATTTAAATAGAAATTTTATTACCTTAAAATTGCAGAGAAAAGCTCTTAAATATATTAACAAAAAATAGCAATATAAGAATAGTGTACTTCACTGTAAATGCACAGAACAATTTATTTAAATTTATACAAGCAAATTTTTGATAACATTTTGTTCAAGACTAAATGCAAATTAAGTGTTATATTTCAACTTTAAAATGATTATGAAGATTGTCTGATCACAAATGACATCAACAATAAACTAAACTCTGTCGCACGGCCGCCTATATTTGCACCAAAGTTCACAGGTTCTCATATTTGTTTTCTTGACCGAGGTCCATGTGTTGTGAAGTCCAGGGTATACCCTATACCGAAACGTCCAGTATTTGGAAACAAATACTGGACGGCACTCTGCTTGGCACTCTTACTGAAGGGATCAAAGAATGAGTTGACTTTGACCAGCCAGAGGATTGAACAACGGACCTGTGCTTTTGGATAGCAATGCAATACCACTGGGCTTCTAACATTAACCTTATTAAATGTTTTCAGAATTCATTATCTTAATATGTTTAATCAGCTGAAATAATGTGTCTGTTTAAAATTTTTTAAGTACAAATTTCGATTCAAGCGAGTTTTTAAAAAATAAAATCAAGGAATGCTGGATATAATTTAATAGTTGTTTCTGAACAATTATTAAAAAGTGTGTACTTTATTCTAATTAAAATAATTATTATGTATAACTATAAAAATTTATAATGCTAAAGTTCTATTTGTAATGTGCTTTTACAAATAAAACACTTTACGAATTTTAATTTTTTGAAATTTAGCTATGTATTTACCTTTCTGATTTCATGCCATTTCACAGATACTAATTAATCAAAATGTCTTTTTATCACAATTACCTTTCAAATTGATTATTTTTAAACGTCATTAGTAATTCCATTCCCACTGGTCAGAGAGCAAATATCTGGCTGTTACAGGAAAAGGGATAACAAACCTCAACATTATATGTTATTCTCCACACCTGGTAGGAAAAAAAACTTAAGCATTTTCTCCGGAACGAAAATAGGAAATCAATGAATTGGATATTTTTACTCTGTACTGAGAAGGATTTGGAGCTCAGAATAAAAATGTTTACGTTTAGTTAGATTTAGTTACAATGTATAATAAAGAAGATTCAACTATAATTATTTTTATTCTTCACATAAAATAAATTTAAAACTTTTGATAATAAGACTAAGTAATTAATCGTTTAGTCATTTATGAAATATCCTAAAACAGTTAACAGTATTCTTCAATTTGGTTTTTAGGAACATATATTGAATTTAAGTGAAATAGTTTGTAATAATTATTATGGATCTCTAATTACTTGAAAAGCAATTATTGCATTTGTAAGCAATTCACACTTTGTAACATAATTAAAATACAAATGCTCAATGTCATTATGTTAAATTACGGATATATAATACACAGAGAAAAATAAATTATAAGGGAGTTTAATATGAGATTTCATTCTGCTTTCATCACAGCTAGATTATAATAGTCACATAATTTTACACCTAGACAATGTTTAAAGGTCGGATTCATTAATTAGTAATAAACCAATAATCATTGATAATAATAATAAAAATAACCATTAATAAATAATTCTTAAAATGATAATAAAAAGAAATACAAAACAGCTCTATATAATGGCAAATTAATTTTACTTAAATATTTTAGCAAAGATAAAATATGAAAGTTCTAAATTTTTGAGATATGTTTTTGTATATAAATAAAAAAACATAATATAAATAATTTTCCTAATATAAATAAATAAACTCCAATTCCCCTTTAATTTTCCGGAAAAAAATGATTTTTGGAAATAGAAGAATATTCTGAGTTTCCTTATTATCTTGAATTAAGTTAATGTAATGCGTATTCCATATAAATGTAAATGTTATCATTAGATTTCAAAACTAAGTCCATTGCTCATATAATATGTGAGTAAAATTCTACTGTGGCAAACGTATTTAAGTTCCATTTTGTTATGTCTATAATTCATAGTTGCACTTATTATAATTAAGTGGATCTTCAATGTAAATGTGAAAGTAAAAAAAAATAATTATTATTTAAATGTCATCTTTATCTGTTTAAATAATTATAAATACCTCAATTTTTATGATTTCATCTTGTTTGATTTACAACTAATGAAAAATTGAATAAATGAAATAAAATTAAAAGGAAGTTTTTTGTTTTAATTAAAGACTTACCATCCACACTTTTTATCTATTTGCTTCCAATCATGTGCTTTCCTATTATCAATCTCTAAATCTAAAGGTGCTAATTTTGTTAAGGACATACATAATTATACATTTTAGGACCAATGTTCAAAATATAATGAAGTGTATTTTGATTGATTCAGTATACGCAACTCTCTTGTATCTCAAGTATCTTAAATAAGTTTCTATAATATCTTAAATATCTTATGTAATAATCTTATATCTCTTAAATAAGCTTCCATTCAGTCACTTTAACAAAAACAATACAAAATTTAGTATTGATGCAAATTACCCTATAAGTGATGTTTGCTTTATATTAATATAGCTAGTTCTTATCAGTATCACTCTTATTATTAATCATTATTGTGTAAATTTTACATATAATAGATAAGATAATATTCATTGCTGAATAAAATATTATATGCTGTAATATTCAAGCCTCACAATAAATCTCTAAGTTAATTTCAATAAGTACATTTTGTTATTAAATTTGTTATGTGTCATTTATAATTTAGCATTTCCTTGGTGTGTCACATTTTTATTTACATCAATTTTCAACTGCAATTATTTTCATGGTGTAAAATAGATGAAATGACTTTGTTATATAAAAAATGTGTATAGTTTCAATGAGAATTGGCATTCTTTATTCTATTGATATTTATTTACGCTTATTAATTATAAAATTTGCACGTGATATTTCAACATTGATTTTTAATATACTCTTTTACATCATTGCTAAATATTTCCTGTTTCGAAATTTGTCAACAAATATTCAAAATGTACCCCTCCCTTTCGTTGCAATTGCAGTAATGAAGAATGATTTAAATATTGCTATGAAATAGTTAATTATTTAATTTAATTTTTCACGAAACAACTTTCAAATAAAGTTCAAGATTTGTTTGAGTCTTACAATTGCAGAAATCTAATGGAATAAAACAGTAAAATATGAACCTTGTTTTGAGCGATAAATTTATTCTTACTAGACGTAATTCCAAATACAATTGTTGCAAATATAATTGCCACTGTAGAGATCCCTATAAAAGGGAAGATTCACTCAAGCGTCGATTTGTTATCAAAACTCCAGCAATTGCTAAGAAATAAATTGTATGAGTGCAACTTCTTTATGTTTTCTTCTTTCTTTGATCTCCTTACAGAGTTGATGGAGCGAGATCAAACAATTTGTCCAAATTAACTCTTTACAGAAAAAGTATACTCTATGGCGGAGTCTGTTGGAAGCTAAGAAAAGCGGACAATTTAATCCCTTACCTTTTACGGCAATTGGTCGGTCAGAGAAACACTTCTTTTTTGTATAGAAGAAAATCATGAAAATTTATCTTATTAAAATGAAACACCCTATTCATTTTCCCGAATGCATTGTTGACTTCAGGAATTTATATCTTCTATTTTTTTAGTAGGTTAACTTGCTTTTCCTTTTGATTTCTTTATTCAATAATACAAAATTATTTCTCAAAAATTTTTCCTTTTGCTTAAGCACTGAAATATCTATATATAATAACTGATATTTATATATAAGATTTATTCAAGTAGCTTGACTCACATTATATGCAGAATATTGTAGAAAACGAAATAATAAGAGTGTATGTATCTAAGAAAGTGAAATCATTTTAGTTTAAATGTTACTCTATGTAAAAGGTGATAAAATCATTTGAAGAATATATCTTGATAACTATTCCAATTTTTACTACTTTAAAATACTTGTTTCATATTTTGTAAGAATTTATTACATCCAAATACATTTGAAAACTTGTTTTTTTTTAATTGAAATAAATATTAACACTAAATATTTTCCAATATTTGATTAAAACTCTTTTCTCTATAGAAAATAAATTTTCAAAAATAATATGAAACTTCTTTAGTACATTTAACAAATGCATTCAAAATTAAAACATTCGTAGTTTTACAAAAACATTATTTTTTTATTAATTTTATTTTTAATTATTATTTTAAGGAAATTAAATTGGAATTAAATTGACCAATTTAATTCTGACCAGTGGTCAGCATTGCATGGATGGGGAGGTCTTGAGTTCGAAAAACGGTTCAAGCATGGATGTACTTTTTCTCTCTCCCTCTTTCTCGTGTAAATAAATGAGTTGTGAATAATTGCCTACCCTATAAATGGGTACACATAGCATGCTTGTACTGAAGAAGTAAGACTCCATACCAAATTACGGTTCAGCGAAAAAATAAAGCAGCGCACTCCATACTGAAAGCCTAGCTGGCACAAGACAATAACAACAACATCAAATTAAATTAAATCTGTAAATTCCACTGTAATTCACTTATTACTTTACAAAATCAACTCACGAAACTAACTTTAATTCACGATAATATTTTAAATATTATTATAGGTAATTTGGAGCTCTCTCTGAGAGGAAGTCCAACACAAGCCATTATAAAATTCCGTGTTTGTAATACTAGACTTAAAATAAATTCTCGAAATACTAGAAAGTTCCAAAAAAGTTTTTAAAAGAAATAAAATCAAACAAATTCTAAACAGTTCACCAAATTCACGTTTTGTACTCATTTCTTAAGAATATAAAGGTACTCCTAAATGTTATCAAAATAGAAAGGACATATAACATTATCAATAATAGTGGAATATTTTATTTTCCATTTTGTGAGATAAATAGTTCTACTTTTCAACATTATTTTAAAACCCCATTATGAATAAATATATAGCGGAATAAAATGCAAAATAAAATGTTAGGCTTTTCAAATATATGATTTTTGGGTATATTTTATGTCAACAAAAAATTCTATATTGGAATAAATAGTTGTGATGTATGTTATATTCTATTTCATATTATTATTTAAATGACTAAAATAAAGGGACATTTAACCATTTGCCTTCGCGTGTAATTACTTGACGTGACTTTACGTGAAACGCCAAATTCATTTTGTAGCTGCATGGTAAACTGATTATGATTGCCCACAATTTTTCTATACTATTATCATTTTATAAGTTGAAAAATATGGAATTTTTTTACTATCTTCATTTTTAAAATGCTTGTTAAGCGATTTCCTTCATACTGCTTGTCATTGTTTCTAACTTGCTGAATTGTAATTTATAATACTTAAGAGAAAAAATGACTAACTGCTGGTAAAACACACACACGGTTTTAGAACTCTAAAAATGCATTCGAATAATACTTATTTTATTTAAAAAATGTCAAAAACTGCAAAATATTGTTTCTGTTAATGTCCATAAATGTGTATTGAAAATAAATATCCAATGAGTTTTTTGTGCGGAATTAATGCACTTCTTTATCTAAATGTGTTTTACATTTTATTCATAAAAACAATTTTTTACGGAACTAGAAAATATCGCAAAATGAAGCATATAAAGGCTTCGAAAAAGTTAAGAGCTTCATTTTGACGTTCGTAATCTAATGTATACTTTGGTTTCCTAAACGGCTGACTCCTATATTTTTTTCAACTTTTAAAAAAAGATTCGTTGACGTTAAGATTTAAAATGCCAATTTTCCCTCCTGAGGTACTGATGGTTTCTTTTTTTAGGATCTATATTGATTTGCTGCAGGAAAATGCTCATTCACCCACCCAGACTTAGACTTTTAGAGGCAGCGATAAATAACGGGGTAATAAAAAGGGACGTGCACGTGATACACTTGCACGTTATGGGGCAGTACCGGAAAGTCAATGCTTTTCTAATGTTAAAATCAAAATAGGAGCCATTTTTGACCGAGTTTGTTTTCTTTGTTTCAATATATTTTACTTGAATATTTTGTATATGAAAATAACAAATTCAGTGAAAGTGAGATAAAGTAAAATTCATAGTAGGCATTCTAAACTGCTTATTAATTATTTAATACATAAAAAATAACATTATGCAAAGAATTTTAAAAAAAATTTATTTTTTAATATAAATAAGTTCTTTTGCAATTTTGCTCACTTAAATATTTTATTTTATTTTTACTACTTTTTTAATTAGGTCAAAACGAATACTATTTATCTATTTATGAATTACATAATAAGTAATTCCCTTAATATAATTTTTAAATTAATTCATATTTTAATCACAAAATTTATACAGAAACATTTAAATACCTAAGAAAAATTATACTAAATGATGATGATGATAGTATCATAGACGTAGTTTTATAAAAAACAGATTTTTGTAAAAAAAAAATAAAAAATTAAATTAAATTTTCATCATTTACTTAGTTTTACTACTTAGTAAGTTATATTAGAAATTTAACTTAAATAAACTGATATATCTCAATTTAAATGATTTTCCTCTTTCTCTTAAAATCCAAGCAGATAACTATGGCTATAAAATATTTCACATAATTGCCATAACTAACAATTACTCCACTATTGCATTTAATTCCTTAATTGCTGTAAATGCAATAGTTATTGCTGGTTAATAAATATTATGCTGGTTACTTAATGATTCATGTACATACTTGAAAAGAATGATTAAGAAATTAAAAGAAACGTGGTTATTGACAATTCGTAAAAAAGACAAAACGTTTTCAACTTGAAGAAGCTGTAATTGCAAATGGTTGAAAAACAACCTTTGATGAATCACAGGGAATCATTTTCCAGTTTTTGCAGTATTTGATGAGCAGCATAACATTTTTATATAATTTTTTTGATGGTTGAATCTGTACAGAAACCATTCACATAACACTATCCATTCTGAAGTTAACATGAACTAAAATTAATTTGTTTTGATTAAGGACTTATTAGTGAGCTGAATTTATTAACAGAAGTGAGGTTAATATTGTTTTACTATTGTTTTTATTTTGAAATAAGGCACCTTTTATTCTGAAAATGTCTATTGGTATACACCTGTCGAGTGTAAGTTTTGAAACAGCTACAGGCAATAGAATAAATTCATAAAAGTTCACTAGAGTTCAGTATCTGGTGTGTATTTAGAACCGAATTTGTGACTTAAAATGTTCTTTGAGATTGCCATTGTTAATTGCCAAATGTGTCAAAATATTATGACCAGTTTTGCTTTTCTTCAACTTCAAAAAGAGAAATGTCTCAATCAGATAACCCTTATACATGATAGTACATCGCGACACACTGATAATAACGTACAGAAACTGCTTAGACATCACTTCATTGAGGAAAGATTTTGTGGTTTTACACTTGGATGAGCATCTCCTTCTCCTGACTTAACACTTAAGAACATTTGGCTGTGAGATTATTTAAAATCAAAAATGATATGCTCCTAAACCTGAGAAATAGTAACAAATTATAAAGAGTAATGAATATTTCTCAAGACATGTTGCGCACATTTGCAAGGTTCATTAATTTAAAAATACATGTGTAGTTTATAAATGAAAGTTGCTGAATTTTTTTCAGAGAAATAAATATTTTAAATAAAATTAAAACACACACACATATCTGACTTTAAGTTTCCATCATTTATTCCTTGCAATTTATTTTTTACTGTCCGTAGAAGAATTGGAACTCTAAATAATATAAGAGAGAGAACGTAAAAAAATTCATATTGGTGATTTTATAATTACATTTTTATCATAAAAATGTAAAGGAATGAATGATGTCTAATATCATATGATAAATCAAATCCTCTACAAAAAAAATAAAAAAATAAAAATAAAAATAAAAAAAACACACACACATAAATATAATTGCACATAACTTATGCCCAACATGCATGATTATAATTTAAAGTTTATAAAAATATTCACATTTCAACATTTACATAAACAAACTGGTGAAAAATTAAATTTATAGATCACATATACACAGATACAGCTTTTAAAAAACTGAAACTTTATTCCTCAGGAGAACGAAATATTTCCAAACTTTTGCTATGCATTCAAATGGTGAAAAAATTAAAACAAATTATTCTTTTCAACCTGATTTTATTTTGTTTCCTTTATGCGTTTATGTTAAACATTTGTTAAATGTTTTCATATTCTTGCCTAAAAAAATTTTTATATCGGTGATTTCAGTATTAATCCTTTATAGTAAACTACTCTCAATCATGTCTATATATAGATAATAATGTGAAACAATATGTATTTTGTTTAAGGAAAAAAAATATAAATAACCATTGATACACTTATTAACAAATGCTTACATTCTTCAATACAAAATGTGATTCAAGTGTCATTATACAGTTAAATCAAAGTTGAAAACAATTAAATAGTAATCTAATAAATCATTATAATCCATATTCTTTCTTAGATTAGAATAGTAATTGTTATTATTTCTTCCCCTTTCTCTTCTAGGCAATCTTTTGTTCTGATTGAAGAATTATGGGGGCAAGTTCTGTAAAAATAGCAAATTATGCGGCATAAAAATGACTCTATTAAGAACAATAAGTTCATTAATAATGATGTTAAGCTCCTTATCGCGACATTTTAGGGCGGGTCCAGGAAGATTTATACTGAGGATTTACAACATGTTTTGCATACACATAATTACAAAAAGGGTTATTCCATTAACTCGTTATATTCCGGATATTATTCTTGATTGAAAAGATGTGAATGTTGTCCCATAATATGTAAAGATTCATGTATGAAATATAGCTTGAGGGAGATGAATGAAGTATGGAGTATAATGTGTATATTATTAAGTTAATTTTAAGCGTAATTATATTCAGAGACGTTATATTAAAATTTATAAAACAAGCAAAACACACGCATGCAATTCATTACCACTGGCACACATGAGGAATTGTTTTACTTAATAGTTTCTGAAAATGTTTTTGAAAAAAAAACTTGTAAAGTAAAAAAATTTCAGAACCATTTTTGCTCTTATTTTTGTTGCTAGACGGTATATCATAATTATATTGATTGTTATATAAAACTATTCAGTAATTTATCTATATTCATGACAAAATTTGTCCAAATATTTTAAAGTATTTACAAAGTCTATTGCTAATAAAACTGATAATAAATATATACTATTATATTTTAACATGTAAATGGTTTAAATTAAATTTTAAATACGAAAACACAGTTTAAAGAAATGAATAGTTTTTTCTAAAAAAAATAATATATTGAATTTAAGAATATGTAAAAAAACATTTTTAACATATACTGTAAGTATTTGTTAAAAATGAATTTTTAATCAAAGAATTAAGGCACCGAATGTATGGAAGACAGAGAAGAAGTGCTGTAGATTGAGGAAGTATGTTAAATATCAACGTGAACAAAAATGTTTAAGGAATATATATATATATATATATATATATATATATATATATATATATATA
>JAPDSC010021558.1:0-15055 GCA_026290005.1 Latrodectus geometricus | reverse complement strand
TATATATATATATATATATATATATATATATATATATATATATATATGTGTGTGTGTGTGTGTGTGTGTGTGTGTAAACTTCTATAAATAGTTTGGTGCTGAATTTCCCTCCACAGAAACACGTATGTCATTTTTTCATTGAGAGCATATAGTATATATGGAAGTACATTTTATATGCAATATAATGCCTATATTTTATTTTTAAATGTTTAAATGCATTTATATAAAATATATATTTTTATATTGAAATAATTAAAAGTAATTTTCATTATTTCAATATAAAAGTAAACGATCTGATATCGCTAAAACATTTACAAAGAAATGTTGGCTTCCTTCGCATAATTTTATAAAATAAATACAAATATATATTATCATTTATAATTATCGATACAGATTTCAAATTTCTGAATATAATCTTTTTTTTTTAAATATGTTTAGCATATAACTTTAATCAGTTCCATCAAAATGAGAAATCAAAGCATATGTTTTCTTTCCAACCGAGAAGAGGAAAAAAAATTATTCTTCAAAATTATTTTTTTCTAAAATCTGATTAAACGACGATCTTGGTCATTAACATTCAAAATAATCAGGCTCCAATAAAATTCTGGAAATCGCTAAAAAGCAAAAATAAACACCATGTGATTTCGAAAGGTTAATTAAGCATTCGTTGAAGGCAATTCTTTTGCTAACTCTTGTAACACCGATTAGTGCTGACAGAAACAGAGTTAAATGCTTTTCTTAATAATGAACGATTGTATTTTAGTCATCGACTTGAGCAGCATCGATGGCTCTTACGGCATCAGCAATGAATTATTATATTACCGGTAACTCATTTTTTGAATCGTTGCGTGATTAATCACGCTAATGGATGTTCGGATAAGTCTTAAGATATGCGCACGGAAAAAAGTGATTTAACTCTCTGGAAAATTGAGAATTTTTGATATCATAAGTTTCCTCCATGTTTTATGCAGAAAATTTGTCGTAGAATTGTAATCTGTTTCATGGGGATATGGATATCAAGTAATATTAAAATGTAATGGTCGAAAATTATATTAATAATTTGTAAATGATAACGTAATTTTGTCTAAATTATTTGGATAAAATAATGACTTTGTTGTCGTTATTTTATTTTTCACTGTCACAAATAAATTCATAATAGATAAACGTTATTTATTTTTTCTTTATTTACTGCTGCTATGTAATTAATTGCCAAATAGGTTCTGTCTCACAACTGATCGATGGCTCATTTATTGTAAAATGTTTGTATAAGATATAAAAAGACAATTTCAACAAACAATTTCAATTTCCAAAAAAAAAATAAAAATAGTTAAAGTTATACTTCAACTAATATACTCTGTAAGAATAAATGTACAAAAAGCTATTTTTGCTAAATTATTCAGAATATACAAATTATAATTTATGTATCAATTGCACAGAAATTATAATTTTTATAATATGATAAGAATAATAGGATATTGTATCATTGAAAACACTCTTTATAATTTAAATTTTAGAATATTAATTTTGTTACTAAAATTATATTTCAATTAAGATACACTGAAGAACAATTCTAAATAACTCTATTTTTGCTACCATATTGATATATACATCAACTATACAGAAATTAATTTCTATATTGTGATATGAATAATGGGATATGGTATCATTGATATCACTCGTTAATAATTGAAATTTTGAATAGTTATTTTGTATTCTTGTTTGTAGACAATGACAACAAACTTTTAAAGACCTTTTACATATGTGCATAATGTTAGCACTTAAATTTCCCTCTTCTTGATAAAGATTCTTTCATTTGATTCTATATCCTTTATTATAGAAGGCTTTGCTACTATTGGATTGGCTTGTTAAGACGTTCTCTCTTGTTTCTGGAAAATAGTGAGTTCGGATCCCAACTCAACAGTAAAACCACTGTGCTCACTAATGGAGGCTGGGGAATGTTAAATGTTAATGTGATTTCAAGTGAAATGACACCACATGGGTTGGCTAATCTTGTTAGGGACTCTTAACCTTAATCTCTTGTGTTACATTATGAAGACCCACTCTTTTTCATCATTTTTCGACATTTTTCGGGATAACTATGGTAAATTTAAGGGGTTCCTCACTATATAACGTGTTATCCCTTCAGACCCTTCTATTATTCAATAATGGAAATTATTATAGAAAAATTATTAATGTGATCACATTTATTTCCATTTTTGACATTGGCAGGGAAAGATTGAAACAAAATCCTTCAAATTATATAACACATTTATAAATTTATAAAGAAGCACTAGTCTTTTAAGAGAGAATATATTAAATTGAAATAGATATTTCATAGCGTTCAGTACATATAGTTATGAATATCTGTTAAAAATTAATAGACACGAAAATATTTACAAACATTAAATTTAATAATATGTTTTTTACAAAAGTGATTTCCAGCTCTACAAAAATGATCTACAGTCTACATATCAAAGAAATGACCCGTAGTACATCTTTCTCTTAATGGTAAAATTTTCTTTTGTACATTCTCAAATGAAAATCCATCTATATTATTTCGTCCTTTCTAATTGGCCTTGTCGGACAATTCAAACGCACACGATAATCAGTTCTCACAATAGAAAAAAAAGTTACTCGAGAGTTCACTAATGAAAAGTGACCAACAAAATATGACTAACAATCGCTGCAAACAGTAAAAGAAATGAGTGTGTGCATTTATATTTCATGACTTTTATCTCCATTTGTAAGAAGGAAACTAATTTTAGAAAAAGGGAAATGACGAATCTCAGCATTTGGGATCACGAACTAGAATTTCTCCCGCAGTCTTGTCACGCACTATGCAAATGTTCTACAATTTGCTAATACAAAGAGCTTATTTCTCTCCTCGCTGTCTAAGATTCTTCAGTTCGAAGTGTACTTAGTATTTATTTTCTGTTTGCGAGCTTGTTAATTATTTCGGTGTTGAGTCTCATAGCGCTAAAGGCTTGATGAACGATCTCTCCGAAACTGGAGATATAAGTCAAGAAAATAGTTTTTATAAAAACCTTGTGTTTAAGTTTGGAACAAGTATTTATAAAGGAAATTTGACTATTCATATTTAACTATGATATATATTGACTTTACTAATGAAATGTAATAATCTTTCGCATTGTTGTTAGGAATTGAAGATTTCTGTTAATCAAATTTATACACATGTATATAAGAGATCATTTATAATTTTTTTGGTCAATCAAAAATGCAATTAAAAAGAAAATATAAACAGCATTTCTCTTCTAAGTCCCTGTTTAAATTTAGTTTTTATGTAAGAAAATAAGTATAATTTTTAATCTGATTGGTTCATAAAATCTAACTTCAATGATATAATTTCAAAAGCGAGATGATCAGATTTGACGTTTATCCAATAGCAATTATGATGAAAGCAATATAATAGTATTTTAATTGAAAGTCAAATATATCTTGCAATTTAATCTATTAAATGAAATATTCTAAGAATCATAAACAAGATAAAAGAACAGGAAACACATTTGCTATTAAGTTAATTTAAAAATATCAGCATTGCCCTATATAAGTGACTTAAGCCAGACTTAATTTCATATATTATGTCTTTTATAAATAATCTAAATTAATTTCATTTAAATCAATGAAAAAATTTTAATTTATTTCAGATGAATGGAGAATTTATTTATGAATGATTTTTATTAAATTAGTATTGTATTTTAACTTATTTATAGTTATCCTAGGTACTCAAAAAGACATTTTTAAATGTTCATGTAACCAATAAAGAGAGTTCTTACATAATATGGAGAAATTCATTAGTGTTTCATATCTTAGTATCACAACTATAAAAATATTATATTTGTTCAGATGAGGTTTAGCTTAAACATTTGAAAAGATCACAAAGCTCTTAATTTTTGTTCATTAATTTAACTAGAAGATGGGTATCTAGATGATTCCTAAAAAATGCTTATCATTATTAAATCCTTACCAATTCTCAATTTTTAGGTAATAATCTTCATAACTTTGAAGTATGCTTTAAAAAAATGTTTATATACAAACTTTATGACATATTTAACAAACACAAAACGTAAGCTTTTCCATTTGTTTACATTATATTTGTGTCATATCATTATACTAAATATAAGCTTAATTAGCTTTCAGAATGATTCTTAATTAAATTTGTTTCCTTTCGTTTTTTATTTTAAAATTATTAATTTTATAAATTTTAAACTAATAGAAAAATTTATTTTTTAGTTAAAAATCTATAAGAAAACAATTAAGAAAGACCTGGAAAATGAAAGAAGCGATATAAAAGATTTTTTTAAAATGCTGTACATTAATGAGTAATTCAGTTGATTACAGGTTAAAAATAACGGTGGAAAATTTGATGTTATTTACAATGTCCGGCTATTAGGATTTTTTTAACATTTCAAGGAGCAGAAGTGATGGCAATTTTATGTAATGGAATACTTAGTGTAAGCGTAATCGTGCTCCGGAATATGGGTGGGTCTTCGTGATTTAGAAGCATTGATCGTGCAGAAGTATCCATTCATTATATGAATTCACAATGGCATGTTGATCTCAGAGATATCATTTCTCAAGGAGGACATTGGGACCACGGCGTATTTTAAGTGCTCTAATCACCTCTTCAGCTCACTACTCCCGATAACGAGAGCAATGGCTTAAGAAATCAGGCCACTACGACCTCAAAATAAATATATTAATTTATTGTTTGAGTTCATCCTGCATAGAGATAATAATACGCTTTTCGATTTCAATTTTTTTTCTAAGATTTTATTCATTTCAACAAAAGGAAAACTGGAACAAGAACATACATATTTGTTGGGTGGGTATTTGGAAGTTTTCTATGTAGGCTTGCTTTGCTAAATGTAAATACCTTTCACGATTTATAAGCACTTTTTACAAATAATAACGCACATGGACAACAAATGTTAAAAATAGTTTGCACATTTTCTTTCAGTTATGCATAGAATAAACACTGAATAGTATAAAATTTATTGTCTAATATACATTGGAAAAGTCAGTTTTACATTTAAAACTTTGAGACATGGGAAACTGTTATGTTCTTATTCCTGTTATCTTATGACAGAGATTTATGAATATAAATGCTTAGATACATTAAGATTTAAATTAGTTTCAAGGATATGAAAATAATGTGGAAAAACTGTAGTTTCTCCTCAAATAATGTGTTAGTATTTTAAAGAATTTAATTGTCTTAAATAGTTTTTGAGTTAATAAGGCTGGTTGGTTGGGTTTTGTAGCGCAAGGTCAAAAAATGGACAAGCTGCGCCTTAAGATAACAAGGAGATAATGAGAGAGTTTTTATCTCTTTATAAGTTAGAATTATTTTTTTATTTTCCTTAAGAACTATTCAAAAAAGTATTTTAGTATTTTTGAGGAAAAATGCTAAATGGGTGCAATTATTATATTTTTTTGCTAAATTTATTTCCCTGTACTTTTTGCAAAAAAACAAGAATACAACAATTTATAAGGTATCAATTCATTTTAAATATGTAATTATCCATTTCGTATTAATTTTTTGGTCTTATATCTTATTTAACCTACCTAATATTCCACGTAGGTATATTTCAGTTCAGAGATCAAAATTATATTCAAAATTTATTTTAAACGAAACCTAAAAAGTAAAAACATAAGTCTGTATTTAATCCCATTTAATTCATTTTATTTGTAGCAATGTGTAACTCACCAAAACATACAGTATTAAAAGATAAATCATTAAGATACTATGTTTTAATTATAATTTTATAATAAGAGAAAAAGTTTAATTATGCATGAGGATGTTAAACATTTAAATGATTTTCTCATCTACGTATACAAGTGCAATTGCCGGAACAACAGTATTTCATAAGGATATTAAATATTTGTAGTAATAGTAAAAATCTTCTATAGTAAACGGTATTTATATAGATCAAAATGTTAAATGAAGCATATACAATTTTTTTATTCAATAAAACATAAAATTTTGTCTTCATATAAATAAAATTATGAAATTCATCTAAAGAATTTAAATTAATCATTTTTTGTAATTTCAGCTTGTATATTTTAAAAAACGTAAATTATGTTGCTTTTTGGCGTATTTGGCTGAATTTTGGACAAATGATATCTTACTTTGATAATTTGATCCCAACTTACTTTAATCCTGCTTTATTGATATTTATATCAATATTATAAGCACATATTAGCAAGAGTTTTGAATTAAAAAATATAGATTCAATTTTAGTTACTACTTGTATAGTATAATATACATAACAGGTAACTTTAAAAGTAAAATATTTATTAATTATGACACAATTATAGTATTTTTGGTATATCTGAAACTAAAGTGTTTTTTACTGGGCAGAATGTTTACATTTGCTTCGAGTGATTAATTTTTCCACTAAAATGAAAAATATGCAGTTAAATGTTTTGGAAAACTATATATTTTAATTAGGTGAAAAATTATTTTGTTGAAGATGAGTACAGGAAATCTATGAATAATCCACAATTTTATTTCATCACTCACTTTAGGTATAAAATAAAAAAAAAAAAAAGTATAGTAAATTAGGATGGTATATTAGGTCAAATCAATTGATAATTATTTATTTTAAGAGAATTTTTATTGAACATTTTAAATCTAAAACATTTTACTAAATTTTAGCAAAAATATATTCATAGAATTATACTTAAACAAAAAAAAATTGAAATTGAATAGTTAATAAAATAATATATCTCTGAAATACTTGTAATTATAAATATACATGTAATAGTATTTTCAAATTCTCAAACGGTTTTTAATTTCTAAAGTTCTTACTTTATGAAAATAATATTAAACACGTATATAATATTCTATGATATATTTTAAAAAGGAGCACATACAAAATTATTTACAAATCTACAATATATATAAATCTGGCAACATAAATATTTATTTCCCATTTTAATTAATTTGAATGCCAATGTATTTTTAGGCCTTCTTCCCAACCTCAATTATAAAACTTACTCTTTCATCTATATTAATTTCAAGCTTATTACTTCTGACATTTAAAAAAATTGTGAAATAAACTTTTATTTTGAACTTTGATAATTTCATCTAAATGTATTTTGCCATAAAAAAGAAAAAAAAAACTTTTGTAATTTTCCAGTTCAGCTGCAGTTAATTGAAATATAATTCACCTTCGTCTTAAGAAATTAAGCAGTAAAAATTTCATTGAGGTATTGAGAAAAGTAGTTTTGCTATATAGTTAAATTTGAAATTATTCTGAATTCATTTAAAGTGTGAATCTGCATGCTTTAAATTAAAAAAAAGCAGTATAGATGAGAATTAAAATTGTGTACGTTATTTATAATAACATAGTTCTATAATTTAAATTGTATTTCAAAAAGCTTTCTATTTGTATGCGAATTTTGGACATTTTGTATTAAATCTTTTATTATTCCATTTTATTCTAAATAGTATTTTTTATTAAATAATATTTAAATATTCATATTGAAATTATCCTTATGGATTCAATAAAATTTGTTGAATTTAGGAAATATTCTTATTACCCAGTTAATGATAAACAGACAACATGGATAACACAATATGTAAAAATAATACATTCTAATAACAATATTTTTGCAGTATAAAAGTTTTTGGAATTTTAATATAAGCACTTTTTAATTGTATCTTCATTTATGGCCTAAATGATTATGGTTTTATTTTTAGTGTATTCCATTTAATTTTAATTTTGATGGGGCATATTCATATCGAAGTTTATAGCATTTATGACGAAATATATTTATATCAGATGATCAAAATTGACAAATTTATATAACATGTTTGTATTGATTGCATGATATTTACTTATGGTCTACACGAATGTGCAAAATTAAAGAATATGTTCAAAATATCACATAAATTTAATATTTATTTTAATTAAGCAATAATGTTTTTGAGAAAAACATAACATAAATAATCACTAATTATTTCAAATTATAAATTTTTGAGACATATAATGTAATGTATAAGTGATAGTTTTCCAAAATTATTGTCCTTTATTTATTTTACATTTGTGAGTTATATTTATTTAAATTGCGTCATGACTTTTCTTTCAATTTTTTAAGAATTCAAAAGTTTTAGCATTTGAAGTTTCACATATATTTGAATAATTACTGATTATCATTACTGTTCTTAAGAGTTTTATGGTATTTATTTAATTTTTCGTAACATCATCATATATCCTTTAAATTTTTAATTTTAAGTTGAAACTTATGATATTGTGTACACACATATGCATTTACCTTAGTGAGTAAATGCATGTCACTTTTTCTTCAAGTCTGAAATTATATAAAATATTCATCTATTGCAAAATTATTCTATTGCAGCAAAACAAAAAATTATACTTTTAAAAAATGGCTTAAAATAAAGTGCTGCACCAGCTTTTAATTATTTTCGATTTTTTTAACAGATTCTTAACTTGAATTACGTAAAAAATTTTAATGGATTTGGCAAATATTCCACTATTTTTCTATTGATTGAAGGCAGCATGGTTTAAAAATAATATAGCACTTTCAAACAATAAGTTCTAAATTTAAAGTCATTAACTTAACAATTGTATGCATTACATTTATTGTCATAATCCCAAAGTTTTATAAACAAATGCTTTCGTAACTCTTCAGTTTATTTATTCCCATGTCTAATATATTTCATTGAAAAGCAGAATTGAGTGTAATTGAATTGCTGTTTTCAAGTTATTTATTAATCATTATGTATGAATACGTAATTTCAAAGCATCACATTATTGAAATCATTTAGAGTTACGTCAATTCGTTGTAACTTTTAAATAGAAACTGCTTAATTAGTATTATGTAATGTATTGACATAACAATTCAACCAAATTTTCTATTTTTCGATACATCATAAACAAATTTGTTAGTATGAATCAATACTGCAAATGATATTTCATTAAATAAAATACAAAGCAATCTTAGAAATATCATTTTATTTTTAGAAAAGACCATTTAAAATTATCATAACTTAAAACTAAATATAAATACAGATAATTTATTTTGATTTTTATAATTTGTGTTAATAAGTGACTAATAAATGAAGAAAAGATCTAAGCAAATTAAGTATTTTGATTTAGTTCTTTCACTTTATCATTTACACACAACTTAAAACAATTAAAAGATAGTGTAATTCTTTAATCAAATTAAGCTATAATTTATGCTATACGCTATATGCATAAAATGGAGGAACAAAGTCACGTATGCAAATTTTTCTCATTTTCAAATTTACTTCGCAGTAAACAAAATGATAAGTCTGACGTCGAATATGACGTTTTCGTGGCAGCGAATGAGATTTAAGTTTTAACTAAATGTAAGAAAATGTTGAAAAGAATGATCATCATTCAATAAGCACGTTGTTTCAATGAGTGAGATGTCACAACAACATCATTTATCTTAAAAAGATGTTTTCAGAGTTCGTACTTGGTTACAGGAGAGGGGGGGGGGGCGTAATTTAAAATTACAGATGCCGTTAGAATTTCAAAATTTCATTCGTAAAATCTGGAATCATTTTACTAACTGTATTAGCAGACCGAAGTTCAGGGTAATGCCACAAACGTTCAACAGCGTCTATTGAAAATTGTTTTAAATGCTAACAACTTGGAGACACAGAAATATGAATAACACTCTTCTTCAATACATTAGCTCGGTTATTGGTATAACATCTTTGATTCAAACTCTCCAAAATAACCATCATGCTGTAGGGTTGTATGCTTTCCGACAAATAGTATCAGTCAGATTAACAACAAATTTCAGGTGAATCCATAGAGAGTAAACTGCAGAGTATGTAAAATGCAGAAAAAATTAATCGTGCCATGTTATTTTCTCTTCATACTGATAATAGTCGTACTTTAATCTACAAGGAAAGTGGAAATCGAAAAAATCCTGCATCCTTTCGTGAAATAGTTGTATTTAGGTTTGGCGAGTGGTTATCTCTGCTGGTATTTTCACTGATGTGTGCTTTGAACTCAATATTTTTTAAAATAGAGCTCTGAACGGTGGCGGATACAGAGATATATCCTAGCATATTTCGCAGTTCTTCCCGCTGCAGCTATTTGAGAAGACTTACTTTTAATGAAATGAAAAATGCAACCCTAATCGTACTAACTTAGTGAATGATTTCTTTTTTTTGGAAGAAATCATAAGAGACAAATGGCCAGTCTGATCTTCGGACATGATTCCGGTAGAACTTGTTTGGGATACTCTTTTAAGATGAGCTGCTGGAACCTATCACCCCCAAAAATACCAACTTTGAGAACTGGAAAGATATATTTTAAAGAAATAGGATAAAATATCCCAGCTTGATGTATCAATAGAGTCAACGTCGCTAACAATCTTGCTAAGCGATACCCCTTACTTATAGTGCTCTATTCTTTACAGACTATGTTCTTTTCTTTCGTAAAAAATATTTAAGGAAATGAATTTTCTGATTAAATATTATATCACATAATCTACTACGTATGTCAATGATGTATTAATCAACCAAGCAATTATCCTTTATCCAATACCTCAACCAAAACCTCAATATCCTTTAATTATATTGATCAGTGCAGTTCTTGTAAAATTTATTACGAATAATCACCATTACCATATTTTGCAAGCAGACTTATTTAAATATATCATAACCCCATGTGTTATTTGTGTACATAGTATATTTACAGATTCATACTGAAAGAGCGCAATTAGCAATTAATTAAACTATATGTGTAGCATTTCTTTGAAACAATCTTAGGAATCTAAGTGCTTAAAGGTAATGTAAAATTGAGAAGAGTTTGCTACAAAATTTCCTTTAATTCGTAGAAACTATATTTATGTGAACAATTTTGAACAGAATCTGAATATATGACAATGATATGAAAAGAACTGCATGGCAATTTATTGAATGGAATTTGGATTAATCTACGTACAATGTAAGAGTTTTTTCCCATTAAAATATTCACATACATGCAAGCATATTTGGTATGTGTTAATTAATGCCACACTTATTACTTTGCTTTTACAAATATTTTTCTTTAAAATTATTTCATTTTTAAAGTATTTTCAATATGTGAACGACATTTAATAATTTACTCGAAACATGTGACAATATTAAACATCCTATGAAACAAGCTGGAAAAATTTCAATATTAGTAATTATGATAATTATTTAGTAATCCAAACACATAAGCAGGATAACTTATATTATGCAGAAATATAAATCATTTGAAAGAAATGCTTCTCTAAAAAGTTTAAAGATGACGTTTTTTAAAAATGAATACTTCTCCATCGATTTCTTATTTTTCAAATATAAGGATATTCGTATCGTTTTCACATTTCCCTCTGTCAAGCAAGTATCTAAAGGTCTCACTTTTTCCTTTTTTAAAATTCCTTTTTTTTAAAAAAAAATGTTTTTTCTCCGCTTTTATATCTGCTGTTTCTGAGTAGCAAGCGAACCATGTAACCCTTTCTTTCACGCTGTAAAAGTTCGAGGAGGAGAGTGAGTATGAATTCGTAATATTATCCATCTATTTCCGATTCTTTTGCTTTTTGCGTAAATTTTGTAAAAACGCAAATAAATCTTTGATTCTACATTTTTTGAGGGAAAGAGTACAGAATTTATGCGTATGGTTCTAACACTATTTTTAAAGAATAGGGCATTATTTTTATAGATCATTTATCATTGATAGAAATGTGGTAATGTAAGTAGTATTTTTGTTACAAAATATTGTAACTTATTATAACTGCAATGGCATTAACTCTTAAAATGACTTCGATAAATGACTTCATTTTTAAAGCGTTTCTCAAAAAGAAAATTGCAATATTTTCTTCAGTACAATAATATCTATTACTTTTATAAAAAGTAAAGTTTAAAATGAGCAAACATACAGAAAAACAAAAAAATTAACTTGTATTGTTTTTATTATTCATTATTAATAAATAAACCAAACAAGTTTGAATTTTGAAGAAAGTGAGATAATCGTTAGACAATATAAAATATAAAAGCACATTGACACCATGACCACTAATGATTTTTTTTTACTAGATACTATTCAAAACTAGTGACATATTAAATTTAATTTTATATTCAAAATAATTATATATTATATAATTATTTTTAATATAAGTTCTTGTTAGTTGTTTATGTGACAAATAAATTCACGAAACTCCATATTTGTGTTTTTTCAAAACAAATATAAATATGTAAGCGTTATTTTAACCCATTTCTCAATGCAGTAAGGATTTTTTTTCTTTACTACTGAATAAAAATGTTTTTGAAACACACATACATAATGCTAATAGCAAACTCATTTTTATTTTGTTTTAGTGATATTAAAAATAAAAGTATTTTAAAGAAATTAACTGCTTGAAAGTTACTATTCTTAAATAGTTTGTAAATGCTCTAAAAATTCTTAATGTTTGTTAGACAGAGAAAGTTTTATAAAATAAGAATTCATGATTTTAACTTTGTTCTGATTATATATTTTTTTATATTTTATTTTTGCAAAAGCTTTGTTTAATCAAATAATATTTTTTAAGCTCTAATCAAATAATTATTTTAAAAATTATATTTAAATAAATAAAATAATTATTCTTTAAATATATAATATAAGCTTAAAATATACAAATTAAAATAATTCGTTCATTAAAAAAAAAACTCATTATTAAAAATGCATTATAAAAATTGCTAAATAATTTAATTGAAATTTTATACACACCGTATATATTGAATATACCACCAATATATTGAATAACGTTAATATATAAAATAAAAAATGTGACATTTAACATGATACATATGGCTACAAATTTGAAACATTATTGAGAATTTACTGTTTTTCTAATTTGCCACAAATGTTGTAATAATGCTCTAAATTGTCTACAAATAATACCTACTTATGGTTTTGAAATTAGCACATATTGAATCCTCTATTTCATACCTTTATATCTATCATTTGATTGTGTTTTACAAATATCTTTCATTGAATTTAAAATGAAACATAATGTTAAAAAATATCAAGTAAAGTTCATCACCAAATCTTATGTAAATGAGATTAAATTTTGATTCTAAATATATTCATAGCCTTCATGATAAACTTTTCTAATATTTTTAGACATACATATTTTACTTCCTCCGAACTATATGAAAAAAAAGAGTTGCGATAGGAAAACAAAAATAAAAGAAGAAACCATAATCCTTCGACAAATACTATCGTATATTTTAGTTTTGTCAGGATATTTTTCTATCACATACAACAACGATATTTCTTCGTGTAACCCAAGCAATGTTTTGGATTGCTTTCTGTGAATTATAATTGAATTGTGAGTTTTAATTGTCAATGAAGAAAGATGCATAAAATACTGAAAAGTAATTTTAATCTGTACATCTAACATTAATTCAATGAAAAGTAACATTTTATATTAAAATGCAATCCTCTTACGATAATAAGAATTTATTCTTTAAATTATATTGAATTCTTATTGAACAATACTGAATTCTTAGTTGGTATACATATGCAAAATTTTAAATCTTCTAAAAAATTGAAACAATCCCTTTATTTCGCACTGAAATTTCTATAAAACATTGAATATTGAATTAGTTAAAAAATATAAAATATATGATAAAATGCCTTAGTTCAAATTATTGTAATATAGCTTTTTTGAGATCAGAGAATAAAATTATTTAAAATAAAATGTTTTAAATATATTGGTAAATAATGATTGCACGATATACACTCATTAACATAAGTGATAAATTTTATTGATGCAAATTATGAATAAGGAAATTGTATTTTAACAGACATGATAAAGATAAAAATTGAAGTTACTTAAAAATTGTGTTTCTATAGGGAATATATTTTTTGCCTTTTAAATGGGAGAAGAAATTATCCTCATCAATTTACCTGAAAGAATACTTTCACATGAGGTACTTTAACAAGAATTTGAATTTAAGTTGAATTTAACTTGAATTGAATTTGAAATAAATTTGAGTTGAAAGATAACTTTGTTAAGAAATATGGTATGAAATTACTTTTATTAAAATTTCAATTAAAATTCATAAAAATTTAATCAATAAACTCAAAAATTCGGTTGAAGCATTCGATTTCAGACAGTACATTCGATTTTCATAAAAAAAAACATGTTGCCATTAATTTTTGGGAATATTTTACTTTTTATTAATTAATTAATTTTTTTGAAAAATTTTAAGATCTAATTTATTTTTAACATTGATAACTATATTTTTAGCAATAAGAGCGTATTTGATATCATTAGTGCTGTTATTTTTGCACAAAATTATAAGCAATAATAAATGAAGAGCCTTGATTTTTATACAAATATTCCACATTTTAATTAAGAAATTTTTTTATGCAGCTTGGTTTTGCTTATAATTGAAACTTTTCAAGAACTTTTAGATATTTTAACACATTTTGGTACACATCATTAAAATTGATAGAAATCTCATAAGTAAAACAAAGATTGTTATTTGGGAAAAAAGATAAACTACATTCCTTTCGGTTACAGTTTTGCAATTTAAACAAAAATCAATAATGGGATATGTGCATTGATACAAATAATTAAATTGATCAAATAAAACTTAACTAAATACATATTTCCTTTTTTTAATATTTAAAAACAGATAAAAATTCTTATTTAATTAGTCCTTTTTTCAAAATAATTGTAAACCACTGTAATCAAATTAATATATTTTGTCTACATGAAATTATGTACATAAGTCTAAAGATTTTGCGATGTGGATATTTTTTATATAATATATTTGGAAAAAAATCTATAATCATCTGTGAATAGTTTTCATATAATAAATTTGAAAAAAAAAAACAGATTTCTTTTACAGGAAAAATAATAATCTATGTATTTAATTTTTTAAAATAATTATAGCAAAAACCAAATATGATAATTCAAAAAATGATCATAAAATCTGTCTGTCCCAAGTTTTTCAGACAATTTGGAAATAAAAAACAAATTAAATACAAATATAAATATATTGGCAATTAAT
>JAPDSC010021556.1:0-13426 GCA_026290005.1 Latrodectus geometricus | reverse complement strand
TGACGGATCTCCTCAGCTGGGTCGAGATTCGAACCCACAACCTTTCAATAACGAGAGCAAACTAATCAAGTCACCGCAACTTCAATGCCTGTTGGGAATTGCTTGCTTCCGTTTGCTCTCGTTATTGAAAGGTTGTGGGTTCGAATCTCGACCCAGCTGAGGAGATCCGTCATCTTCAATGATGGCGGCTGGGGAACGTTTTTGGGCAAAATGTGTTGGTCGTAATGTCTCTTACGTGAAGTGATGCCTCTGGAGATCGTAGGCCAAATCTGGAAATTTTCTGCGTGGTTCTAAATTACGATGTGAACAATCCATTTTCGGATAACGATGGCTCAATGTATAATTTGTCACAACTTTTGTCCCTTGTTTGGCGCAGCTTGTCCAATTTTGGACCTTGCGCCATAAAACCCAACCCAACAACAACAACAACAACATTTGTCCCTTGTTAGGCTGAAAGATGAAATTTTTAAAATCCACATAACTTCAATATTTTAAATATAAATTTATTGTTAGACAAACCGACTATTAAGAAAATTTTATCATTAAAGTACAAATCAAAAACCGGAACCGATAGTATCAGGTTTCCTTTAATTTGAATCTGAATTTCGAGCTCCTATAAGGAATCACGTGTGCAAATTCCGAGCTGCAATTGATTAAGAAAATGAAAACATTTAATTAGAATAGTTAAAAGTTTTAAATGTAAGTTATTCATTTTTAGGTATACATTTTTCAACTGTAGATATACATAAATGCACCTTAACCAAATATTTTCACCATCATGGACTTATATTGTATTTCTGCTTTCTGGATCATATTCTTTGAGTCTGCATCTGTTTTAGATGTACTTTTAAGCATTTTACATAATTATGTATTTTATGCACTTTTAGACGATATTCAAATTGTTAAAGCTTTAACAGAGAATTTTTAGACCTTTTATCACTGAAATTGCCAGGATCTCTTTTTTTGAAATATACAATATATTTTTTGTTTGTTTAAAATCTAATTATTGTAAATATATAAACTGACTTATAAGGAAAGGTATTTTTTATACATCGATGATTTTATATTTATTATTCTATTTCTCGCAATTAAAATTGCATGTTTTTCTTGGAAAGAAATTGATGGCTTCAGACTAATCTTCAATCAATCATAATTATATTTTCCTGAATATCGAAAAAAATCAAATTTATCTTTTCCTGCTGTATTGTAGATTCCAAGGACTTCATCACTTTCTGCAAGACTGAAAAAGACTTTGGTGTGTCAGGCGAATGAGTAGCATTCTGCGCTTTAGCTCAGTTCATAGGTTCAATTCCCGCCCCCTTTTCTCCATGTTTTTAATAGTTCAGAAAACACTCTCAACTGCATATTCCAGTCTAAATAACTTTGTATGCAAAAGATGGATTTTGAGCGATTAACAAACTAAACTAATTTTCCTAAAAAACACTCGTTAAACTTAAAATTATAAACAGAAAAATTATTTTGCAAAGAAATTGATGACTTTATCATAATCTGAAATAAACATTGCTGTTAATTATACCAGAAATCAAATTCTGTTTTTCTGGAATAAGTACATGTTAAACATTACTTTGCCCTCTTTAAGGCTAAGCACTGAACTGGAAAACAAACAATTAATCCTTTGGCTCCACAATTCGATGATTTAATTGCAACCATTGTTTTGGATGTGTTTATTATAGTTCAGAATCCACTTGGAACTGCTCATACCAATCTTCGTGAGAAAAACATGAACTTTGATTTTTCATGGTTGGTTAGTTTGTTCCTTTATCGGGCGCGCGTAAAAATGTATTTTGTCTGCATTGCAATTACTGTTCCTATATTTAAATAAGTGTCATCTGATATTACTTGTCACTGGAAAATGTTTCAAGCAAAGGAAACATTTTTATTTTTCGTTATTTAGGAATGATTAATGCACTTGCATTTTAAAATAAGAGGTGTTTTTTTTATTATTCCAATGCAGCAGGTAATTACTGATTTCATCATTATGCCGTACAGAGATCAAAGAAAGACAAATATTAAGAATAATTAAAACATTAAGAACACTAAAAACATAAAATCAGGTAAGCAAACTGTTCAAAGACTCTCAACCCCCCCCCCTCCCGCAGTATCGGGAGTAGATACAGTTAGAACTGGCCAAACGGGGATAGGGTCAGTATCCATAATCACACCACTGCGGCAGAAGGGGCAGGTAGGACTATCCACCCAATTGGAACGGAAAAAGTGGGCATATAAATGGTCATGTCCAGATGCAAGTTGAAAGGTGGCCACTGCAAAATAAGAGTATATTTAAATATATTACATATAGGGCCACTAGCTGTCGATAATCTACGATACTTTAATGGTACACACATACCTTTAATGATATCAGCAGATGATTCTTTCAGTAGGACTTTTGGAATTTTACTAGCTCAAATTTGACTAGCCCAAAATATCTCCTAGCATTTAGAGATCCGTCCCGGACTTCATTGTACCATCCCAAACGTCTGTGGTTTACGGTGAAAAAATTAAAGCAATACGCGTGTTTCGCTGGATTTCCGATGCTACGAACGCTTTGTGTGGTAAACATTTATTTTTGGTTATGAAAAGCCTGTTTTCCTGTAAGTAGTCTGGAGTTGGATTCTACCAGTTTTGTGGAAGCCGCTGGATCTTTGTCATTTAGAAGCAAGGACCAAACAGAAGCTTTTAACATTGGGTCTACTATCCCCAGAAGTATTATTTCACTTGGTGGACATTGAGACCACGTTCTATTTAACGTGCTTAATTCGCTCTTAACTAATATAACGGGTCTTTGGTTTCAGGCGTAATTCGATCTCACTACCTTCTGATAAAGAGAACAATCAATCAGACCAACACGGCCAAAGCATACATTGTTCACAGATAGTATTCTTCATTTGGTGATAGGATAAAGCTTCCAATTAAAACTATTTTCATAATATATGCATATTGTCCATTTTTCACTAATATATTTATGCCTAGTGATTCTGGGCACTAATTTTCGATATAATTATTTGATACGGCTATAGGGATTTTTACTCGATTAAAATTTTATTACCTGGTCGAAATTGATCTTGTTTGCCAAAAATATTCATAATATTTAACTACAAAATTAAGAAATGACTAATAAATTTAAAGTCTTTGTCCACTGTCATGGCTATTGTTTGGTTATACTCTCTTCAATGACTAATTTCTTAGAAGAATGATCCTCAGTCTCTTAATACAACTATACTTTTGCACGCGAATTCTGAAAAATATATTTTTTTTATTTCTAATGGCAGACACCCTTGAGCAAGTTGGTACATTATCCCATTAGCCGGAACAAGGTTGGAAACTGCTACTCATTTTATCGTTACCTGGTGGGCACCTGTGAACCAAGTCACGGAGGCGAGTAGCATTACCCACGTCACACCACCACAAACTCGTTTATAGGATGGGCTACATGCATCCACCATCTCAGTAAAGGACAAAGAAACACAGAGAAAGAGAAAGTACGTCCATGCCCGAGCCGGGATTCGAACCCAGGTTCTCCCCATCCGTAGTCAGTTACGCTAACCACTAGACAGGTTGGGCGGCATTCTTAAAAATAATCAAGTTGCATTTGCTTTCTTAAATGAAACCTTGCGTTTACATGCTTGCATTGGTTTTGAATCCACTTTAAACTTTAGATCCCGGGTCGTGTGAAAAATTGCCGTTGAGTGAAAAATAAATCGAACCGATGTAATATTTTGACGCCGCAAGCGGACGTCCTACTCTCGAAGCGAGTGTAAGGCCGCTTCATGATCTGCTGCGTGACCAGACTCTTCAAAGGGAGGTAACTGGACCCCGCATCGGGCAAAGAAAACACAATTGTTCTAGCAGCCGCTTTCCTGATCAGACGAGTCATCACTCAACTCGTCCGATATTATGGCCAAATCCTCCTGAAGACGGTGGATTCGAAACGGAAAGAAACCAGACGAACCCCGCCTTATCAACTCCATGTGTATGCATCGCTTCCCAATTTTATTAATATGTTGATATCACATGACAGAGCCCGGTCGCGAAGTGAGGCCCACGCAATGATCGCCCATTTTACATGTGCGATCTGAGACCGCATGCCCTCTAGAAGGACTTTGTGGGAAAGTGTGTCATGTTCACGTGCAGATAGAGGAAAACCTGGAAGAACTCTAGCACTCACCCCGAGCTGTCTAAAAACTCTACTGCTGTTACTGGGAGAGCCACAGCCTGCCCTTTCGGCAATTGTCAATTTTAAAGGCATTTTTCAATCTTCTTACCGAAACGCCAGGAAAAGTTGAATCTTCGGCATGTCTATGTGTTTGGGTTGAAGGTGAGTACGCGGTATGGTGTCTCCAATCCATGGTATGCAAAGTTCGTTGATACATGCTAAGAATCACTCTCACTGATTCTGAGGTCCATCTGGCGATGTATCTCTTCAACTCATTCACAAAAGGTCTTGCAATTTGGTTACTTCAAGCACTTTGTGCGGTGTTGCGTTAATAGAAGACAAACCATTGTAATAAAAAGTGCATTTATTGCTATATGTTCTCGCAACGTTCGAGCGTTAGTGTTAGACACACCAAAAAATAGCATGATTACAAAGTGCGCCAAGGAAGGTGACCGTAGCCAAGGGTATACGTTACAAATACGAAACATCCAGGCCGGCGTTGAAATATTCATGTGTTTCAGAGAAAAATGTAAGTATACATTAATTAATATACAAACAGAAAATGCAATAATTATAATTGGAATAATAAATACAATGAGTACAATGATTTAACAAATTTAAATGAACCTTTTAGTAAAATTATCTACAACAGGCGCCGCCCAACCTGTCTAGTGGTTAGCGTAGCTGACTACAGATGGGTGGGACCTGGGTTCGAATCCTGGCTCGGGCATGGATGTACTCTCTTTCTCTCTATTTCTTGTCTTTGTCCTTTCTTTGTGTGTGAATGGTTGCCTACCCTATAAACTGGTACCTATGGCATGTGTGTACTGAGGAAGTCGGACTCCCCACCAAATATGGTTCAGTTGGAAAAGTGGAGCTGCGCACTCCATATTGCCAGCCTGGCTGGCACACGACAACAACAACAACATCTACAACAGGCAAAATGCAAATTTTAGAGGTAGATCTTCTAAGACTGGTCTGCACCGTTCGTATATCTGCTACTCTAATCTGACGGATCTATGAGTGGATTAAACAATTTCAACTTACTGAATAAAACTGGCAATCCCTTTCTAAAGTAGTTATCAATGAGAAAAATACCTTACATGAACAATTTTTAAAAGAATATTTTCTGCATTTTTGTATTCCTGTTTGAGAAATGTTATTTCTCTTTCAGGGAATTTACGATTCTGAATCCTTAAAATAAATGCTGAAATTCTAATTAGTATATGAAAATCATTAGTGATATTAATTAAATCATTTAAAAACTTAGATTCATTAAGTTAAAGTTATTTTGGAATTAGACTTGAGTTCACCAGTAAAAAGTTAGTCGGTTGAGATATTAGAAAAATTTGCACAATCTGAGAGGCAAGTAAATTTAATCTTGAAATGTCTGGTCCTTTAAACCACAATTTATAGACTGCAAGGGCTTTAGCATCAAGTCCTCTGGAGATTTAATCAGGAGGATTACGGTCTGATGGAATGAGCTGCAACTGAAAATCTTTCGAGAGTTGTTGAATTTGAGACACCCGGTAGCTAACAAATGTCTTGAGTAAGTTAGGAGGATAGTTTACCCATGCAAGAGCTATTGTTGAGTCTAAATATAAAGTGAAAGAATCTATTTCTAATTTTATTGCATCATGACTTTCTGTATGAGTTTTGAGAGAGGTAGATAGAAACAAAGCTCAAGCCTAGGAATCGTCATCGATTTGGTTGGAGTCACCCGTGATTTACTGCACAAAAGTTTGGTTGCAATTTTATCTGAATTAGATACAGTTTTTATTTAAATCACAGCACCATATGTTTTTAAAGAAGTGTCTGCAAATCCGTGTAACTCTATGAGCTTTGTGTTAACTTGCAAAAAAAAAAAAAAAAAAAAAAAAAAAACTGGGAACATGGATAGATTCTAAATCTGGAAGACTTATTATGAAGTTTTTCCATAGTTTGGATACATCTGGTGGTTTAATTTCGTTCCAGTCCCATTTGACTAACCACAGTTGTTGCATGAATATTTTTGCTTTGGCAATGACTGGTCCCAGAAGTCCAAGTAAATCATATATGCGGGCAATTCAGGAAAGCACCTCCTGTTTGGTGTATCTAAAATCTATGTTGGTGCTAACGTTATACGTAAAGTACTCACTTATACTGTTCCAAAACATTCCTATAGTTTTGACCATTATTTCCTCAGAATTTCGGTCTATCATGAATTTCTTAAGTTCAGTTGATGAAGCCCTATTGGAACACTATTTGTGTAAAGTCATGTCTCCTCGTTGGAGTAACTGTGTCAATTCCAATTTCAGTTTTTTAGACTCGCAAAATTGTGATGTACCAGAGAGGCAATCGTCAATGTAAAAATAATGAAGAATTGCCCTTGAATCTAAGGGAAAGTCCTTTTTCTCCTCCTCCAGAGCCTTTGTAGCTAAGTATGGAGCGGATGCGGTTCCATATGTAACCACTTGTAATTTAAAAACCTCAATTGGTGCGGTTTTACTATCCATCCATAGAATTTTTTTTTTAAATTTAGTTTGTGAAGGATTAATCTCAATCACACACATCCTGAACATATGTGTTATATCTGCAGTGAATGCGTAATCGTGTTTTCTAAATCTAATTAGAATTGAGAATAGATTTTTCTGAAGCTTTCCTCCCTTGCTCAATAGATCATTTAAAGAATTTCCACTGGACGTTCTAGAACTCGCGTTGAAAACTACACGAAGTTTAATAGTTTTACTAGAGGGGCGTCACACACCGTCATGCGGTAGTTTGTACCATTCTTCGAAATCTGAATTTTCATTCAACTCTTCCATATGCTGTAATAATTCTTATTCATTGAGAAAATCCGAATAAAGAGTTTGCAAAGTGGGATTGCGTTCTAAATGCATCCATAACTGGTCTAGTTTTTTAGATGCGATTGCTTTAGAGTGCTCTAATATTTCTTCGGAAGAATTAGGTTTGAATGGCATTTTCACAACATATTTACCGTTCGGTTTCCTATCGTGAGTTTTTCCAAAATGTTCGTTACAATACCTTAATTCACCGTTGCAAATTTCGTTTGTTCCCACTTCAATTTCCTAAAAACGTTTGAGAGTTTTATTAATAAAGTCAAGGTTTTTAGTTGAAAAGCATTGTGTTTAGGAGTATTATTTGTCTGAAATAACACCTGAAACAAGATAACCGAAACAACTTAATTGTAAGTATAAGCTATCTTATAGCTTTATTTTATCTTCATTTAATAATGAAAAGAACAAATCTGTGCTCAAAAGAATGTCTATTTTTTGCGGAATATAAAATGATGGATCAGTTTGTTTTACTTCATTTGGAATATTTAACTTTAAAATATTTAATTTTTTTAAAAGGTTTAAAACTTGTTATCTTAGGAACAATTAATAAATCTACTTCCCATTGAGAATCCTTATTTTTAATCGATAAAAGAGCTGAAACTTTTTTCTTTATATTTACGGAAGTATCATTCAAACCAGCAATGGGGATATTTGTTTTTTCTTTTCTCAAACCTAATAAATCTGCAGCTGCGGTGATAGGAAAACGTGACTCACTGGCAGAGACAAGGACTCCTCTTAAGGGTTTGAATTCCTCCCCCATGCCTCTCTGACATATAATATTACGGTGTTTATTAAAATGCTCTTTCCGTTACCGAAAAGCGACGATTTTCTGGCACCTGCATATTAATTGATTCCGCACTGTTAGTCGGTTTCGTTCTTGAGATTGTGTGGGCGTTAAGTGTATAGGTTCTTTCTTTCGTATGTTATGGGTATTTGTAATTGAAAGCGTGAAATATTTATGAAGGAGTGTGTGATGATCTAATTTCCTTTTACAAACAAAACAAGAACTTTTAGAGTTGCATCTAGTAAATGAATGAAATCCACGTAAGCAATTTTCACATAGCTTATTATTATTTTTTTTAATTAAATCTAATTTTTTATATAGCTTCATTTCTTTAAATACATTACAGTGATTACAGCGGATGTGTTTGTATTTTGCAAGCAATACACAATTTAAGAGATTTGTCAGTCTTAACAAATAAAGATTTCAATTCTATCGATAATAAATTTCGATCGAATGTTTGTTTGAGTACTGTTTAAAATTTGGCACCTCCTTTTTAAAAAATTCGAGAAAATCATCAAATTCGGTACGTCATTGTCTTTCAACATCAATTCAAACTGTTTACGAGTGTCTCCATCGAATTTATCAAGTATAATATTTAATAACAAGGCATTAGATAATTTGTCTCTACGAAATCTAAGATTTTTAAAGATCTAAGATTTTTCAAAATGGTATCCAATATAATCCGTAGATCTTTTCCTAATTCATATTTTAAGGGACAGAGATTTAAAATGTTTTTGATATGACAGTCAACAATCATTCTTTTATTTTCATGACATTGCTCTAAGGCATTGTTTCCAAACCTTTTTTCTGACGTAAGCCATTCTAAAATTCTTATGCTCCCCCCCCCTATGTAACATATACATAATTTTTAATATTAAAAAACTGAATTTTTCACTTAATAAATTTAAATTATAGGTTTTAGAAAGGAATCACTTGGAAATTTTTAACAAAACACAGGAAGTAAATTTTCAAAACTTAATGAAAAACTAAAATTAAATTCAAAATAATTTTAATAAAGATTTTTCTATAATGATTTTAATTTTTAATCCCTGTGCTTAGTGCTTGCTGCACAGAGATCTTATGTTAGGTTTCAACTTGGTTAGTTTCAGTCTCAAATCCCCCCCTCCCCACGTTGTGTTATATCCAGACGATTTCTTTTTTTCTTTTCTTTTTCTAGTAAATCATTTACGACATTACATCTACATTCAGCTAAGTATGAAGACGGAAACAGTAACAACAGTTTTCTTGCACATTTGGTTGAATCTGAATATTTGATTTCAGTTTCCTTACAAAGCCATGCCATAGGTTTTTTTTATATTATATAAAGTTTTTCACTGACTCATTATTCTGCATTTCTGCGAGTTCTTCTTGATACTGAATATTTGATACATCGGACAAATCCACTAACGTTGGCTGCATCATTCGTGTTAGAAAATCTGTTTTAAAATCAGAAAATCTTTATTTTAAATCAACCGATAGAATTTTCAGATGATCGACAACAACAAGTAAAGCAGTACCATTTACTTCACATTTTTGGTGGCAATGAAACAGTTCAAAGTTTTTGTTAACAGATTTCTGATATTACTAAATATGAGTAATGAAACCAAATATCTTCACTTTTGCATCAACAAGAGTTTTATTTGTGTCTTGAAATTGCTTATTTAATATATTTAGTTTTTCAAAGATATCGGCTAAATAACTCACAAATGCTTTACTATCGACTGTTAACGGATACTTCATTTCAGGTTTGTCACTTAAAATATCACTAATAATATCAAACAGTTCCCTTTAGACAGGCATCTTATTTCAGTTCTGAAGTAAAAGTCTCATGTGTTTTGCATTTTGTTCTTCACAAAATAGCTCGAAGAGATCCTTCATATCTGACATTAGATTTAATAGCATTGATACATTTTATTACTGCATGTAGTACTTCATACTTCATTTTGAACAGGCGAGTTGTTTTTAGCTGCCAAGTTTTCCCTGAGAATAACACAATGCACAAAAATAATTTCTGGATTCTCATTTTTCATCAATTTTGAGAAGCCATTTTTCTTGCATATTAGGAGCATCGTCTGCTGCACAAGATGTTATATTTTTTATTGTTATATTATTGACATCTAAGTTGCCTTTTAGCTTATTATATATATCTTTGGGGGTAGTGGTGGTTTCAAATCTTTTACAGAACATTTCTTCAACAAAATGCCCTTTTTCAATATATCTTACATATTATTACCCCTTTCCGGCGCAGTGTTTCATGTGATGGAACACCAAATTTTAAATTGTTACCAAACCATTGCAGGGCCGGCGCTAGCAGCTTCGCCGCCCCGGGCAACGAGGTAAAATGCCGCCCCTTTATAACTAACAAAAATTAAAAGAGATAACCTAAACCCTTTCCACAATTAATGGTAAAATAAAACGAGTAAAAGAATTGAAATCATCAGTAATGTTGAAGTTTTGATTAGCAAAAAAATACTAATTTATTTATTTATGTTTTTGGCACTAAATTAAAATTACTGTTGCGCAGAAAAAAAGGAAAGAGTCATTTCTGGTGCATAATTATAAAATACAGAACAGATATTTAAAAAAAAGTAAAACAAATTATAAAACCACTAAATATTAAAACTTTATTACATATTAAAAATACATTTAATCCGAGAGTTGAAATTAAAAGTGTTTTTTTCTCACTTTTAATTCTGAAAATTGTTTTATAATTTCTTTAACATTAATTTTTTCAGCCAGGTCATGTTCGACGGCTATTGTTGTTAAACCGTTTAGTCGATCCTCGGTAGTTGTGGAGCGTAAAAAATTTTTAATTAATTTTAATTTGGAGAAACTCCTTTCTCCACTTGATTTATTAAGAGAGTCATCAATATTCTTAAAACTATACCAAGATTGGGAGCAAAATCCAGGTTTGATATGAATTTTAAAATCTCAGATGTCAACTGGACTTTCTTTTTTGTTTAGCAAAGCCAAAACAGCTACTCGTCTGCCAAGTCAAGCGTGTTTATATCAGATGAATCCCCATCAGACAACACTGTTTCTAAATCTTTACAATACTTTATAATGTCGTTTTGAGGAATATCTTTTAAATCAGAAATATTGTATAAAAATTAGAAATAGTTGCTGTGGGTACTGATCAAATCAAACCTGGATTCGAGTGCATTGATAGTTTTATCTAATGTAAAAAAATAAAATTCTGCCTTATATTTCAAAGCAAGATCTTCTATTGGATCATCTTTTGCCTCATAGTCGAAATTAACATTCCTTCTTCGAAAATTATGACGTGGCTGGGTGAGCTCAAAATTAGCTGGTATGTCAATTTCGTCTGCGAGTTCTCGAGCATCGCAAAGCATTTCATTAAAGGCTCTGTCCGATCTAAGATCCTTAAAAAAATCTTTACAATTTTTTAAGAGCTCCATAGCAGATGGTAAATCATAGTCTTTTGTCTGCAAGAGCTTACTTATAGGATTGATACAATTTAAGATTTTGTACCAAATTACAATGCAGCATAAAAATTTAAATTGTTTAACACAACTTAATAGTCCAGAAGCCTCAACTCGTATAGAGTTGTCAACCTCCGAGTTATTACAAACAGCAAGTAAAGCATCGTCTATCCCTCCTAATTGATACCTTAGTGGTTTTAATGCATCTATTCGGCTTTCCCAACGAGTATCACTTAGAGGTTTCTAAGTAAGTCCGGAAACATATTTTAATAATATTGTCCATCGAAAAGTTGATGAGGAAAAAAACAGATATATTTTTTGTACTATATTAAAAAAATTGGCGACTTCGAAGGATGCTTTTGCCACGTCATTAACTACCAAGTTTAATGAGTGGCTGCTACATGGAAGGTAAAATGCTCTTGGATTTAACGCATTTATTCTAGATTGTACTCCCGATTTACTGCCTCTCATGTTGGCCCCATTATCGTAAGCCTGTCCCCTCATATCCTGCAAATTCAATCCCAATGTTTCAAGTCTTTTAAGTATTAGAGCTGAAAGTTCATATCCAGTCGATCTTTCAACCGGAAGAAAGCCTAAAAAGCGTTCATTAATTTTAATGGAACCCTCCTTGGGATTGGACTTGTCAATGGAAACATACCTTACTAAAACTGTCATTTGCTTGATCTTGCTGATATCAGGAGTGCAATCTAGAATTATTGAATAATATTTAGCTTTTTTAATATCAGTAATAATATGAGATGTTATATTTTCAGCTAAAAGAATAATCAATTCATTTTGAATTTCTTTTCCGAGATAGTGCACTTTAGCTTCTTCTTTTTTAAGCACTCTTCGGATATGCTCTTCCATTACTGGATCAAACTGAGCAAGTAATTGTATAATTTGTAAAAAATTGCCGTTACCGAAATCGTAAAGTTTGTCACTTGTACCTCGGAGGGCTAAACAATTTTGAGCAAGCATTTTTATTGTTGAAACAATTCGTAGAAGCACCTCGCCCCAATAATTTATTTATGCAGTAATAAGTCTTTGTGAATGACTGTCAATCGTTTTAGAGTACTGTATTCTTTGACTTAATTCAATCCAAGACTTTTGACTTTCGATATGTTTTTTAGTGGTTTCATGTTGATTTAAAGTCTTAGCGAGGTGCTTCCAATCTTTAAAACCTCCAATAGAAAGGGAACTTAAAGTAGAACAAAAAGAAACAAATTTTTTCTGTATGTTTAAAAAACACCCTGTATATATACAGGGTGTTAGGGGTTTGACTCCAAATATCTTAATGCATAAAAATATGATTAATTTGATACAAAAAAGTTTAGTATATCATGGGTTTTTTTAGAAAGAGTTTTTACTCAATTATTTTAGAAAGAGAAATTGTTTAAAAGTTTGAGAAATTTAATTTTAGGGCCAATTTGCCGCCCTCTAAGGTTGCCGCCCCGGGCAGGGGACCGGCTTGCCCACCCCTAGCGCCGGCCCTGACCATTGCTTTTAAAGATAAATGGATCAAATTCTTTTAAAATGTTCTTTTAACACTCTTCTTTGATAATAGATGGCAGCACTACACAAGGTGACAAATAAGTTTCAATTATTTTATGTTATTTAAATCCCTGTATTCTTAAGAAATTTTCCCCAACTGTTTGTGAGATATAAAAATGAATGTTTGGAAAAAAATTTCTGTTATTTTGTTACCTGTCCATTGAACTATTTATTCTATATTACTTTAAATTTTTTACGCATATAGCATACGTAGAATCATTGAATAAAAACAAGGTGTTCCATCCCCTGGAACACTGCGCCGCAACGGTCGTTTTCATTTACGCCGTCAGTGCGGGATTAGCCTTGAACGCAATGATGAGGGAAACATCTGTGTTTATGTTAACTGTTTTTCTATCTTTCGGGGAGAAATGAACTTTTGCTTAGGAATTTACCGGGGAGGATTTCTTGTATGGGAAATATTTCTACAACCTTCTCGGCCTCTTGAATTGGAAAGCTTCAGTGGGTCTAAGAATGTATCAGTTATTTCGCGTCATCTCTAGATAGAAGGTGCATGATTTTTATGTTCTCGATTTTCCTGTTTGCTACTACTTATTTTATATTATTGTATAGATATTTTTTGAATTTATATGTTTTAGTTTATACTTTTTTATGCAAATAAAATTTAATTTGTAGTTTA
>JAPDSC010021555.1:0-10783 GCA_026290005.1 Latrodectus geometricus | reverse complement strand
CTTTACCAATTTTGTCCTTTAATACTTCAAGAGCTGCTATTATTTTTCCATCAAAAAGTTTCAATGCCTGGACGACATTATGCCTTTCTAAATGATTTGGATATAAAATTTTTCTTGATAAACTTGGAGCAATTTTAACAACATTATCACAATCTTCATTGTATAGAATCTTTAAATGTAAAATGCTAGCATATGCAAGTGTTGCAGAACAGTTGTTTGACAGAGATGGCATAAAGAATGTCTGATTACTTTCTTTTTGATTCAGCCAGTTATTACGAACACTTTTAATAATATGGACAGTATCGAAAAGGAAAAAACGTTCTTCACTGGGATCTACAGGATTCTTAATGCTTGGTTTTAATGTTTCACCACATATTTTTTCAAAGGTCTTTCTATTAACCCGATTATTATCTGCAATAACAGATAACACACGATAACCAGTTAGTTTTAAAATTTTTGAAACTTCTAGTAAGATTGGCAACAAATCTTCTGCTGTTTGATTTTTCATAGGATAAAGTCCAATAATATCTTTGTTTTTAGAAAATAAAGAACTGGCCATAAAACATTGTAAAGTTGTAGCTTCTGTACTTGGAATATTCACTGCTAAGCCTTCAAGTTTACCACCTTTATATGACACTTGGGGCTTTACATAAATTTCATCGATTAACACATTTACTGTTCTTTCATATTCTGATAATTCTTTACATTTCTTGAATAAGTAATTTTGCTGTATACCAATTTCTAAGTTTCCCAGTTTTCGTATCAATGTTTTTAAATAATATGGATGTGGTAAAATTAAGTTTTCAGAATCTCCCATAAGACGATAAGCAGAAGGATGTGTGAAATAAAACTTTGCAGCCCATAATAAAATGTCGGTTTGATATCGTGGAGTATTCATTAAGCAAAGTTCAAGTTGCAGTATTAAAAATGTCAATTTTTGATTGAGTGAATCACTATTAGATTCTTCAACAATTTCTTTTAACAATTTAATACTACCCTCTAACTTATCTTCACAAGAAGAAGTATCCAATGAATTTAAATGGCTCAGTAAGCATTCAAATATAGACCATCGAGTACATTTACTTGGTACTCCTAAAAGCCATTTCAGTTTTGAAGGTGGAATCAAAATATTTTTGTTCCAAACAGTTACTAGAAATTCTGGTGATATTCTGACACTAATACTGAAACCTTTATTTCATCTTTTTCAGACCACTCTTGGAAATTTTTCTCATCTCTAAGTTCTAAAGATTTAGTTCTTTCTTCCGGAGATTTTCTTTTAGCAGGCAATTTTACAGTCATGTAAGATGGTTGCTCTGGAAATATAGATGGATAAGCACCGGTTTTCAGAACAGGTTTTTTCCTAGGAATAGAAAGCACTGTTCCATCTGGTCGAGTAGCTTCATTGTTTCGTTCAATGAATTGCTCTTCAAATTCTTTATTCATATAACTGAAGAGTCTGTAAAGCCCATATTACATTAGAGTTGCCGATATTTCATTTTGAGCAACTCCCGTAGACTTAACATTACGTGACGTCACAGCTCGATTTTGGGCAACTCGGACACGTCGTCCAATGATATTTCAGATATTTTTTACAGATGCGCATTTGAAATTTGATCATTGCCAAGTTTTCGCCAAATTTTATGCCAAATGAAAGTTATTGGCGTTATGAATTGCCGAAAATGAGCAATTTTTTTGTGCATGCAGCAGCAACTCGAGCAATTCGTATCGCCAATAGATGATCAACGGAACTGGTGTTGTCTTTTACTTTCGCCAAGCGGAAACAATAAGATGCCAAGAAATAACATGTTTTCACTATTGTTAATAAGTGCATGTGATAAATATATATACTTGAAAATGGCAAATATCTGTATTAAATGCACAAAAGAAATGGAAATTGATTTTATTGAAATGATAAGAGTAAAGCCTCATATATGGGATATTTCAGATTCCCAATATAAATTAACTAAATTAAAATAAAGGTCGTATGATGAAATAGCGTCCGAATTAAAGTTAAAATATCATCGTTATAAAGATGTGTTTACACGTGATAAGAATTTTCACCTGTGTTGTTTGAGTGATCTCTTAATTTTATTAAAACTATAAATAAATATTATTTCAAAATACCAGTTTTGTTTTAGGTCTTGATAATATTATTTATTTAAGGAAAGAACATTATTTATTTAGGTCTTGATAATATTATTTCCTGTATATTCCGTATTTTCCTGTATATAATCCGCAGCGGCGTATAATCCGCGGCAATTTTTTTTTCGGCGAATAGTCTAAAATATGACGGTAATGTTTGACGGTAAATTTGGCGTTAATGTTTTTATTTGCTTTCGCTAAAGCTTTTAATTTAAAATCTTGTTGTGTAAGTTAAAAATTTTCGCTTCCATATAACGATATACGAATTTGAATAATTTCAAAACGAAACATCTCACGTCAAGACAAATTGCAAAATGACGTTAGCGAATTTACAAGCGTAAAAGCTTTAAGAGGAACCGAATTCGTTTTTGAACGTAATTGCACAAAGCTGATAATAGTTTAAATAACTCAGGTGTGTCCTGGTACCACTTGTTATTTATTTTATGAAATATAAAGAGTATTTCTTACAAAACTTTCTTGTAAGCTTTTCTGATGGAGAATGTTTTTTATCAGATAATCCGCGGCGGAGTATAATATGCACAACGAAATTCGGAACTTTTTAAACACATAATCCGCGGATTATATACAGGAAAATACGGTAATTGAATGGGTTTAAGATATGTTTCTTGATTTGATATATAATTGTTGGGAAATACTGAATAGAAGCAGTATATTGGATAAAATAAGTAGTTACAAGATTGCTGTAAATTTATTGGGAACTTAAAACTCAAATTAAATATTAGTTATTATTTCAAAAATAGCTTACACATAATCCGCGGATTATATACAGGAAAATACGGTATTTATTTAAGGAATCTTGATAATATTATTCATTTAAGGCCTTGATAATATTATTTATTTAGGAAATTAACACAAAAGTTTTAAGAAATTTTTTAACCAGATATTTTCCTTTCACGTCGACAAAGGTTAGCTCTTGATCATTCTAAACGTGAAGTTTCAAACGCTAAAATTGAGTGAAACAATAGCAAGATGGCGTAATGTAAACAAATTTTGGCTACAAATTAAATTCCCAAATAAGAATTCATCATGAAATCTGGACACCTACAGAGTAAAATATGGCAACCTTAAAAATGTTAGCCAGAAAAGCGATCTGTTAATAAATCTAGTAAAACAGCTATTTACTTATAGCAAACCTAATAGAAATCTCGAACATTCATTGGACGATGTGCTCGAGTTGCCGAAAATCGAGCTGTGACGTCACGTAATGTTAAGTCTATGGGAGTTGCTCAAAATGAAATATCGGCAACTCTAATGTAATAGGGGCTTAACTGTAAAATTTTCTCTATGAATCAGCCGTTCCCATTTTTTTTCTTGCAGCAGAATCTTTGGGAAAGCTGAATAAATTAACATATTTTTCCTTTTTATAATTAGATCTGCAACCAGGTACACAACATGTACGAGGCATCTGTAAATAAAAATGAATATTTTAATATAATGCAAATATATGTTATGCAATATACTGGTACATTTCTGTTAATTGTGGTGTACAATTTTGTTTGTGTAATTATCTTATAAGAATTTATTGTATGTTTATACAGTCGGTCGAAAAAATGTGTGGGCACCGGTACCCTTTCGAATTTTGTCCACATCGAGAATATAGGAATTTTTCGAAATGAAATAAATTTATTTATTTAAATAAATCGCGTAATTTGTTTAAATAAATCATTAAATTTAGAAAAAGGAATTGTAAATGATCACTTACTTGGACTATTAAAATCACGTCATGAGAAAAATTTTGCAAAATCAATTACAAATTGTATCGTTTACTCTCACAAGCACTCCTGTCAAGCTAGAATCCATCTGACCAAATCGCCTCGTTAAGAAAAAGCTAAAAAATACGAAACATGTTTTATATTTTAGATTTCATCTTTCAGTTCTTAGTTTACTGGGTATATAAACACGCTTCATTTTTCATAGCATGAGCCACACCCAGTCGTCTCGTCACCTTTATATTTATTAACGGATAAATCTCCGTGACAAAACGATATAATGGAAAAGATTTGCATGATCATTGATATGGATGGTTTTGTTCATGAAGCACAATTCTTGTGTCGAGAACTCGGCATGATCAAAACAACGACGAACGAGAATCCAGTGCCATACGGATTTCGATTCGATCTTCGCCGCATTCATCTGAGTCCGAAAGATTGGCAGACAGCAATATTTTGCAGCAAACGGATTCACGGACTGAGATTTCGACCCACCTTCAAAGAATGGAACGTGAAATCATTGAACGAGCTGGAAGACATCGTAATATCTTTTTACAACAGAGCGAAAAACGTGAATAAAGATGTCGTGGCTTACAAAGGTGGTCGATACGAAAAAGAATTATTGGACTCTTTAAATATTCCGAATATCAATTTGGAAATTTACGACTGTCCGAAATTCATCGTGCTGGTGAATGAAGACGATAGAAAATGGCAATGCGAATGGCACACGGAATCCGAACAACAACATCATTGTCACTGTACAATAGTCAAAGTCTTTGTTTTCAACAAGTTCGTTCGAAACTGCCTCCAACAGTAAGCATAATGTTTCGTTACTCGATGAAAAAAAAAAGAATTTGTCCTGAGCCGAAGATCTTCATGTTGATAGCGTCTTCCGGCTCGTATCGTATAAAAGGAAGAGCCGAAACCGACGCTCGTCACTTTCTTCTGTTCTCAGCAACGTGCAGATCCGTTTCGTATTTTTTCTCTCTTACGAAAATGAGTTTCAGTACAAATTACATCGCAAGACTGAAGACCATTCAAAACGACGAGAGCGAAACAATTGCCAGTGAATTGGAATTCATTAGCGTTGTCGATGGATCTAAGATATCGCTCTTGTCCGGATTGACGTCTTTCGAACTGCCACCAAAGACAAATGACGACGACGTGAAAAGATTCGTCGTACCGTTCCATGAAATTGGAAACTTTTTAAAAGAACATTTATTCAAAGAAGAAACAATAATTGCAAGCGATCAGCCATGGACATTAAGCTATTTGCGATGCTACATTCCATCGGTTCAATATTTTCCAAAACACCTCGTTGACGAAATTTTACAATTCGACTAATCCCATCAAAAGGGGTAAAAAAATCGCAGAGAGTAGCACATATTTGCTACTCTCTGCGATTTTTTTACGACACGGAATGAACCAATTTTGGGACACAACAAGTTTTTTTTTCCTAACGTTTTTGAAAACAAGAGCCAAAGATGTTGATAAACACTTGTCTTGTGTAAAAAAAAAGAAAGAAAGAAACAGTATCAAACTAATTTTGAGATGTTTTATTTTCTAACGTTGAAACAAGAGCTAAAGATCTTCATGTTGATAACAACTTCCGGTTTGTCCCGTATAAAAGGAAGAGTCGAAACGGATGCTTCACACATTTTCTTCTCAGCACGTTCAGATCGTTTTCTCTTCTCAGTGTTCGAACATGTCATTCTACGTGAATTTCGTGGCAAGAATCAAGCTGATTCAAGAAGCCGGCGAAACTGTTGCTGGAGAGTTAGAATTCACCAGCACATTCGATGGAGACAAGATTTCAGTCGTGACCGGCTTGAAGTTTTTCGAAATGCCAAAGACAAACGACGGCGGTCGAAAATTCGTCGTTCCCGTAAAAGACTTGGACGAATTCTTGAAAGATCATCTGTACGAAAAATATTTGAAAGGAGACGATGGCTGGGAGTCTAGCATTGCCAGTGACGAGCCATGGACAGTCAAGTATCTCGAAGATGTGTTGCCACTCGTCTTTTATCTTCCCAAGGCAACGATCGACGAAATGTTGAAAATCGAAGACTTGAAAGGTTAGCCCTTTAGCCTTAGAAATTAAAGGGGTAAAAAATTCGCAGAGGGTTGCACTTGTGTGCGCTCTCTGCGAATTTTTTTACGACACACAATTAACCAATGTTGAAACACGAAAAAAAACTTGCATTAGTCAAATAATAATAATAATAATAAGACAGTCACGCCCATTTCCTGAATCTTGCGTATATAAACACGTGACACAGAACGACCAAATGTTCATTTCGAGTTTTGAGCTCGTGCAGTCAACATGTGCTCTTGCGATTGCTGTCACAAGAGAATCGTGAATTCTCGTCCTTACTTGTTGCCGTGTGGACATTATTTCCACGTCTATTGTCTGATGTTATTCAACATCTACAGAGGTGAGAAGAAGGTTTGCCCGAAATGTTTTGCGGACTTTGAGTCGATAGAATACGATCTTCTGAAACTCGATTTTCCACCAGTGCCACCAGAAGATATCGAAAACGAACTGAGACCAAAGGACGAACCGGAGCCAGCATGTATGACTTGCGACATTCCGTTCGTTCAAGGAAAATGCAAGTCTTTTTCCGAGCCGTTCATATTGTGGATCTGCGAGCACAAATTCCATTATGAGTGTATAAAGTCTTGGGTGAAAAACGGAAATCGACAGTGTCCGCACTGTGACACTCCGATCACTTCGATGGATCTGGTATTCCTCGACATTTATCCTGACCGAGTTCCGATCCAAAACGTTTGTCATTGTCCATGGTCCAGCGAAGACGATATGGACGTGGATTCTTGGAGCGATTAAATGTTTTTTCTTCCACTTTTTTCATCAACATAGCAAAAAAGTGGGTAAAAAAAATGGTCTCGGGTCTGGCTTTGCGGCCATGGCTCGAGGCCATTTTTTTTACGACACTTTCTTAACCAATCTTGGGAAAAAAGCTTTTTTTTTTGTTCTGGTCCGATTCAAAGGATTTCTTTATTATCGTTTGTGGCCGTGAGAGAAAAATCGCCCAGCTTTTCTTTTATGATAATCCCAGGACGACTTTATTATTGAGATCTCGTTTGCCAATTTTTTATACCGCAAAAGAAAGAATGACTTGTTTTAGTATTCCAATCTTGGTGTCGTAGTAGAAAAAAAATAGAGGTTCTTCTTCTATTCTTTCTGACATCTACAAGACCCAAGTCATTCTGAAACGCCAATAATTTTCCAAATCCTTGTTCCAATATTCTGCCGGCATCTTGGTGACCGGTCTTTCCGAAGCCAACAGCAAATCTCGTTCCGAATGCGGACGTTTACAACACTTGCACGGTTGATTCTTGTGAAACAGTAAACAAGTGGCGTGAACTAGTCTCTTGCAACAATCCAGTCGGAACGGAACGAGCATCGACTCGTGGATCTCGTAGTGTTGCTTGAATCCGATGTGGCAATACGCGCAAGACATTGTTCCTTGTTTGTTTTTTTAGCGGACAAAAAATCGTTTCAATGCTTGATGGGTTCCACTACAGACTTTAATAATTTTTGGATTCCACCAACAATAGCATTCCATCTATGACAGTCTTCGTCTTTACAGAACGTACAAACACCTATGTTTCCAAGATTTGTGAGTAAAATTGGCTCGATCCACTTACAAATCCTTTTGAATCTCGATTTCGTTTCGGTGTTGACGACATACAGTCTTCCGACCTCCATGTCTTGGATGTCTCTCAATAGCTGATTGTCCCAATCATCGTTCCAGTCTTCACTGTATGAAAATATTCCGTTCGTCAAAGTATAAGATTTCGTGCTGATGGCCAACACTGCCATGGATCCAGAATGGAAAGTGACTTGTCTCGTTCGTCGTCGTCTCGATCGCTGGTTGTTGTGATGATAGGGTTTCCGTCTCGATTCATGTCGTCTTGGTTTGGATGACTCCTCCTCCGATTTATGCGACCGGAATATTCTCGGATCTCTCGGTGGTAAATTCTCCAGATCCTTGTCCAATTGATTTTCAGGTTCATCTTCTAATGGCAACGGAGATATAGGAGAATAAATTTGTTCCATGATATCGAATCCGTCTTCCATCGTGCAGAGCGAAAATCTCAATGCGTCAGGCAAAACTAAAGAATGATTTCAGAAGAGACGGCTCCTTTTATACTGACGGGAATTAATAAAAAATATAAAGTTCCAAGGAAAAGAATCTTGCGCAACATCCGGTCAACGGTCTTCTATAAAAAGAGGGACGATCGAATCCTTCACAAATGTCTCTCGACATGATGCGAGATCTTTTTCCCAGAGAAATCGTTCGAGTCTTCGAAGATCCGATTCTTCGTCGAGACAAGGAATTTTGTCAAAATCTTTTGGACGAACGAAACCGAGTCGTTCCCTTTACTGTTTGTCTAGTCGGTAAACGGATTTCTTGTCGAGTGGACGACGACGAATGGACAAACAACAAGATTAATAATTTCTTCACAACGGCTCATGAATCGAATGTCATGAATCCGTTCCATTCGAAATTGGATTGGGATCTGGTCGAAAGACGCTTGTCCAGAAGCGTAGTCAAGCCTCAGCAAAAGAATACGGACATTCGCTTGTGTTACAGGATCGACAAACATCATTTCTTGGTCAAGCCGAGATTCACGTTCGGACAAAGAAGAGTGAAATTCGACACGGCGCACGTCCTTCGAACGACGAACGTCCCGATGCTTTTATATGTTTTACCGAGAGAATGCTTGAAGCGGACCGTCATTCAGACCGGCTATTTCAACAAGTACGACGAATGTTTTCACGATAAATACATCTTACAGCCAGAAACACAGTACTCGATTCCAGAAAAGACGATCTACGTTCTGATGGCCGTTCAAAAGACTTTATTCTCTGTGCACGTCGTTCCGAACAAATTAGCACGAGGCGAAGATCCGTTCAAACATCGCACGTTTGTGAACGATCCGTACAAATTGCCACCACCGTCACCGTTGACCAGTCACGGATTTCCAGAGCAAGAGCAGATTCCCGAACGATTTCCAGACAAGCGAAAACGTGAAAGTTCGGATTGTATGAAACCAAGGAAAAAGTCACTGGAATCTTTGAAAGAAAATGCCAGTAGTGGCGAAACGGTGGTAATAAAGGAAGAACCACCTGAGTCGATCGAAGAATGGAAAGTGAAAATCGAACCAATCCGTTTGGAAATTCCAGATGTCATTCGAGAGAAACCTATATTTCGCTATGGTCTAAGATCGCCGGAAGACATGGCCGAATGGTACACTTTGGAAAAACACTTGACTGGAATAACGAATGATCCACATGAAATTTTTCCAGCGCATGTGGCAAATTTTCGTCTAATAGCGTACGTGGAACAACAACAACCATTAGATTTGAGTCGCAATCCATTCGAAATGATAAATGTTTCAGTAGACGAGTGGCATGCAATTGAATCTTGGTTACAGTCAATGAAGGGTGCATCAGCTTAAAAAAGACATTAAAAGAAAGCGTTTCTTAGCAATACATTATTTCTTGCTTGTCCTCGTGGTAATAATTACTTTTTTTCATATGGACATGTCCGGACTTTGAGACAAGATATTCATGTTGATAAGGACTTTCGGCTTGTCCAGTATAAATGTGAACATTTCATAAATTTTTTTCTCCTTTACTTCTTCCCACAACTCGTCGCAAGACTCAAACTAATTAAAAACGTGCCGGCGAGCCTTTTTTTTTGGAGATGATCTCAGCGAATGATTGTCATCATCATGTTCCGGTCAAAGATATTGATGAGAAATTTCTGAAAGGATCCCAGCATAGCAAGTGACGAGCCATGCGAAATTTTATGCCACACGTATATTATTTTCCCACAATCGAAATAATATTGTTGAAAATCGAAGACTTGAAAGATTAGCCCTTTAGTCTTAGAAATTAAAGGGGTGAAAAAAATTCGCAGAGAGCTCTCTGCGAATTTTTTTTACGACACACAATTAACCAATGTCGGCATCAGTCAAATAATAATAATAATGATTCTCTTGAACGTCTAGCGAAGACTCTCGAGCATCACAAGTTCTCCAATTTGGTTTTGAATACTCTGTCAATTCGTTTCACACAGTCGTTGGCTCTTTATTATACGAATAAAATCGTTCGACTCGGTTGAAACAATTTTCATGAGACTTGATTCTCATGAATAAAGGAATGCTACTACTTGATGCATTCGGAAACGCGAATCGTCTCGATGGATCAAATAATTCGGTCGCATTGAACAACGTCTACGGAATATATTGAATCATGAAGAATTAAATTTCGGCACAGACCACGGGAATAAAGCCATTCGATCATGACAACCATTTTCATTGGGAACAATCGTCTGGAAAATGCATGTTCATTCGAGATCACTTCTCTCTTTATTATCGAACTGACGAGTTCCAATTGACGGTCCATTAAGATTTGAATTGTGCTTGGACGCAAGTTCGATGAATAAAGTAGAAGGGGTCTGATCGAATGACTTGGTTAATAATTCAAACGACATTTTCCTTTCACACAAACCGTTTTCTTTATAATGTAAGATTGAATAAATAAAGTGAGTTGCGTTCCGTTCGTCTGTAAATTCAATAAAATATCCGTCTGTCCGTGAGTGAATGAAATAAAATATCAGCCAATCCGTTCGTGAATAAAACAAAGCTGAGATCGTTCGACTTGCAACATGCTTCTTTGAAATCCAGAGACTGTGAGAAACGAAAAGAAATAAGAGAGAAAAAAATTCTATCATCAAGAAATGGACATGTCCCAGTGACTGACTTCACTGAAAATGAAACTCGAACGATGATGGGAAGACACGGACGATAGTTATTCACAGTTGCTAGAACCAAGTGAAGATAGAAGGAGAATATAAAGTCAAAATATAAAAGAAAAT
>JAPDSC010021550.1:0-12382 GCA_026290005.1 Latrodectus geometricus | reverse complement strand
GTTGTGCATAATTAAAATTAGTATTTTTAACTGACAAAGTTAAAAATTTAACGTTATTATATTGTAAAAAATAAGTAATTTATTTTTTTATTTGATACTTAAAAATTAGTATAAATATTCTTTCCCTTTGCGCTTGATACAGAAGCGATTGCTGCCAAAATCTATGTACAAATGCGTCGAATGTTGCAAGCAATACTTTATTTCTTGTGTGTCCATGAATCTTCATATACTTCGACGAAACGATTGCCTTTCAAGATATGCAGTTGGTTAGTTCGAATACGGACTTAACCTAAGTTTCGTCCTGTTCATTAAATAGGTCATGGCCATTATGTTCTCCTAGTAAAATGATGGATCCAGGGATGGAATTATTAGGATGTCTTCTGCTTGATCTCTGCTTCTAAATTACTAAGACTCTTAAATGTTTGCTTCCATTTAACTGGTTTTTACCTGTACCAACTCTGAATTAGGCACTGGGCTGAAATGCGCTGATGCATTAATGTAATGGTTTCATAGCATTAACATTATTGGTTGTGTTTGCCGGTACTCTCTTCATTTACTCAAGGACAATAAGAAAAATAAATCTTCTATACCAGCCACCAATTTTCTATTGTACCATTAGGTATTAGGTTTTTTTGATTTAGGTACAGAGCTGAAGTGCGCTGATGCATCAATGTACTTTCTTCATCGCAATATCATTATTTGTTGTGTTTTCTGGACCTCTCTTCATTGACTCAAGGGACAATAAGAAAATAAGCCTTCTGTATCTGCCACTGATTTTATATTGTATTAATTGAATTGTACCGAGAAAATGCGCACTGTGACATAAATTAGCGTTCACTGATTTTCCTAATTTATTCATTTGCATAATTTATATAGATATTTGCATCTGAAATGTGTATACAGAAAATGTGAAATGCGTAAAATTATTTTTAGAAGTATTTCGTATTTCTCCAAAAGTGTTTTATATAGTTGAAATTTTAGTTTTTTAACACTACATTACGCCCTTTATTTGTGATACAGATTCACTTAGATTTTTCTTCTTTTGCTTGTTTTTTAGGTCCTTCCTGTAAATTATATTGCAAGAAAATGATTATAATTTTTCCCTACAAATCACAACACGAATGCTATTTTCCCTGTTTTCTAGATTTCAAAAATGAATATCCTATTTATGTTTCATTTTGGACCAAACGCAGCTCTACATCGTAAAATTTTCCTTCTTTTTTTGTAAAGCAATTTTGTGCAAAAAATAACAATAAAAATATAACTAATCTATCCAAAAAATGATGATTTTATTACACATTTATATACTTTTTAAAAATTTAGATTTGTTTAAACCAAAAATCTTTCAAAATTGTTTTCAGTAAATAATTTAAAAAAAAATTATAAAAATTGTAATCAATAAAATTCAGGTAAAATATATTTTTTAGGTTAACTGTATTTAAGATTCTCTCTCTCTTTAAATTTAATATCTGAATTTTCTTTCATGTTAACTGAATTTTTTTCGATTTTAATTGGAAACTATAAGAACTTTTTGTTATTTTTGAAATAATTTAAAATTAACTAATTTTTAGATTTTTGAATTTAAATTATAATTTGCTTTATAAAGCAATACATCATTCATAAATCTTGTAATGTTTTTAGTTTATACCAATAATTATTACTATTTCTTCTTAACCGAACATAAATTTGTAACCGATGTAAAATGTGCAGTAAAATAAAGAACTCTACATCTCAGGAATTTTTTAAAACAATCAGAGTTATTTTTTAAATATTCTTAATTTATAGATCCTAAAAATCTGTTAATGCAAGAAATACATCAAAATAATCAAAAATTTTGAATGTAATAGTTTTTTTTTTTTTTTTTTTTTTTTTTTAAAGTTGAGATTCTGTAGAGATTCAGTTTAAATGCCTTCATAGCATCATTCTAATTACCCAACACTTTCCCCTAAAAGTTTCTTTATCTCTCAACTTATTTTATCACTTTTTCTCAGGATTGAGTATTACTCTAAACCTGTTAAATGAGGCTTTTACTATGTGGATAAAAAGTGACGTAAAAAGTCCATCCAGAAATCTAAGATTAACTTATTTTCAATGATGATAGAGAAATCTTTGTCTGAATCTTTCTTTTTTAGGCATTTGAATTGAAGACGTAATACTCAAAAATCTCTAGTGTCTTCATTTTATACACAATTCGTACCTTTTATGTTGCAGTCTTAAAGAAAAAGTAAATTTATCTATTTTTGCCAGTGTAAATTGACTTCTGCAAAAGAGATCAACTGGAAAATACAGAGGTTAAAAGTTTTGAGAGCAATTCTTCCTTGATAAGATAGACAAAGAGATAACTTTTACATAAAATGTGTACTTCAATCTGGAATCTTCTAGGTTATAAAGAGCTGATACTACTAGCAATCGTAACTTTTCTTTTAAATGTTAAAAGTAGGAAATAAGATTCTGTACCTAAAAGGTAAGAGAAAAAGATAAATCGCTCAATCTGAAAGGCTAACTTTTATAGTTAGGAATAATATAGTATTATTTAGGACAATTTGATCATTGAGATACAAATCTAGAATGTTAAATATTAAACTTTTAAATATAAAAATGCGCTTGAAATCAAACCTATTATATCTACATATACTGCTGCAGCAAAATCGAGGAATTAAGTTCATTGAAAAGTAAGGAATCGCATAACAAAATAACGAGGAATATATATATATATATATATATATATATGTATGTATGTAAAAGCAATAGAGAAGAGTTTTATTAACAGGGAATTTCATTTCGAGCAAACTTAATTTAAATTGACTTCATAAGTTCCAATATGTCATTAGATATTGTCTAGAGGTTCAAATTTCTAAAAACTATTTTGTTTATACTATTTTGGGTTGATTTCATGAATTTAACAAATAATATTTCGTACATGAATAAATAGTGAAATCTTTCCTTTTCTCATGAAATTAGTTCCTTAAAAAGTTAAATTCTGTTCAATCAAAGATTGCTTCTCCTTTTAAAATGTATATTTTAGTTTTCCCCCATATTTCACTTCAGTTTGTCTTATATTTTGTAAATAACTAAATATATTAATAGAATTATGTATTGACAGAAAAGAATGAAAATTAATTGAATAAATAATATCCGTATAATTTATTACATTGTTAAAACTTTCAATCTCTCATTTCTGTATCCTGAATTTTTTTCTCACCTTTAACGAATCGGCAAAAAATTAATATAAAAATGAATTAAATAATTTCAACATGTTCAATTCCTGTTTGGTTAGAAAAGGAAAATGTTTTCACATAGAAAATATATAAATACTCTCGATTATATATAAAAATATGTCATTTATCTTCTTTTATTTTTAAATCACTTTTTAACATAGATTAATTTTAAACTTTAAAAATATTTATTTTACATTTTTGCCGAAAGTGTATCAATTAAAGAAAGTTTAGTTTGTCAATATACGGAAAAGTATTTTAATCCTAGACTAATGAGACCGAGACCTACAATATTATAACTGATTCCGAATCATTAAAAACATTTAAATCTGAATTAACTTTTTAAGTTAAATCTAGAATACTAATCATTTGGTTACTATCTCTGTGAGAAACACCGTGGATAATAATTTACGGTCGGTTAACTTTTTAATTGAGTTCTATTAATTGAAGCAGCATTCTTTTAAGCAAAGGATATTATGCACCAAAGAATTATTTCTTTAATTTGCAAAACCTAAATTATGGCTAGAGATATGTGTATGTTCCTTGGAGGTAGAGAACCTAAGTTTAAACCCATTCATTATTAAAGAACTTCAGATGTATGCTTCAATTTTTTTTTGTGCTACATCTTTTAATTCGAACCCTTGAGATTTTTCAGGTTTTCTCCCTTGTGATTCATAAAAATGACCTAATAAAAGAATTTTTAAAAATGTTCTATAATTAGCTATATTTTTTTTAATTTTTAATTAAAATCTATAGAAGAATTAATCTATTTAACACAATATTCAATTGTAACAGAAATTATAGCTACATTATTAAAGTTATAAATTTATATTTGGAAGTAAGAAATTTTATCACATCTTACTTTAATGAATAAAATATAAGAATATAACATTGGAAGTGTTTAATATACAATACCAGCCAGAAAAATACCTAATCATGAAAGACGATTTCAATAAGTATTTTATGCTAAGCACTTTGCATCCAATTTTGATGGTCATAAGCCATCAAAAAGATGGTTTCATCCGTAAATTGCCATAGAACTAAAGGTACAAATGCAATTTATTATGAGATGCTGACTTAAGTGCAAAGAGATCAACTTAATGAAGCCTATTTTATTAGATTTCTTAAGACTCTCCACCATGTACCTGAATAAAACTATCTTTGCATTTGAATAACGTTGTATGTTCTTTTTCCATGAGCGGGCAACATGAATATATCAGTCGTCACTTGCTACAGTAGCACGTAGAAAACCTTATCTTTTTAAATATCTAATACTCCCGTTTTCTTGGAAACGAATCAGCAGTTTTAAAATAACAATCGCTCCAATAGCATTAGTTTTAAATTTCTGCCTATATTTAGATTCGAATTACCCTATAGCTTGTCAATCCATGGGTTTCCAATAAATCACATTTTATCAAAACAAAAACTGAACAATTAAATTTCACAACTGATGTAAGAAAACAAAGTGGCTTCTTTAAAAACACATTTCTCTTTAGTAGTATCTATTTTCTGGTTTTTAAAATATGAGCACATGTTGCAATTTTCTTCAGATTTTTGCTACTTTGCAAACTAAGAATTGTTTTATTTTTGAAGTTAGTTATCGGTATAAGTATTTGAGTAATTTTTTTTTAAGATAATACTCTTCTGAAATAATACTATAATAAATAATAGAGTACTTATTATTTTAATTAACAATGTTTTAACAAAATATAATTAAATTTAAAATACAACATTAAAATCAGAATTACTTAATAATCACATCTTTATGTCCTTCCCATTGCTTTCACTTGAACATTTTTCAAACATTACCACAATGCATAAAAATTGTAAAAACGTCGTATAGAGTTATTAAATTTATTAGATGCGTTGTCCAATTTACTTTCCCTTTCCTTAATTTAATGGTTTGCAATATCAAAGATGATATAACGATTAATAAAATATGTTTATATGTCATGGATATTAACTATGATTTATGAGGTGATTTTCCAGTTTTATTGGAATAATCTTTTATCGAGTTTCATTTCTGTTAGTATTCTGGAAAGAATAGAAGTTACTTCTTTCATATAGTTACAATGATTTTGTTGGTTTATTAACTTCTTTTTATTTAAATTCTATGTTCGCTAATTTAACATGATACGAATAATTACAAAACACACACACACATGTAAATAAGACTTAGAAAATTCTGATTAATTTAGTGTATGCATACTGAAAAGCACCTTTATAAGTGACTTCATATAGGTAATAAGGGTCACAGTGACTTGGTTAGTTAGGGTGTTATATTGAAATTATCAAAAGGAAATGAATCTAAATTTTGAATTAAGCCAAGATCCGTCGTATTTACTAAAGGCAGTAAGCACCTTAAATAGGTAGTAGTCGCATTATCTTCCACGTGAAATGATACCTTTAGGGATGGCTAGTCAAGAATAGAAGCTTCTTCTGCTTGATTCCTGCTTCTAAAATAAGAAGACTCCTACTTAGCAGCTTCCATTTAAATTTTTGTATCCAATACTTGATTCTCGATTTAGTTTATTATCTGATTTCTTTTACATAATATTTTTAAATTTAAATAATACTATTTGAAATAAAATTTAAATACAGATTAAATAAATTTTAAAATATTGTTTTTAGAATTTGTAATAGTTTTGTGGTACTATTTTATTGCATAGTACATGTTATGTAAGCAACATATTAAAAATAGTCAGCAATATAACTATTGCCTAAAGATATGAAAATTATTGAATTATTAGAGTTTTAAGTAATAATAACAACGGTACTGTTCTTTATATGAAAAACTTGCAAAGAAAGAAGTCAAAATTAAAGTAAAAGAAGATTGGTAGATAAGCTTGTACAAATATAAAGAAAAAAATTAATATAAGAAAACACTTTTCCCAAAATTAAAAACCTTTTGCACACACGAAAATGTATTTAATAAATAGTTACACCAAAATTTAAGAAAACTTGTACTTCCTTTTTATAATATCTGTAGAATTCACCTCGAGTAAAAACACACATGAAATCGAAAGAAAAATTCCATTTTTACTTGAAAAGCAATAAAAAAATGTTTTGCTCTGATGAGTATGAGTTTTTTTTTGATTAAATATGAATCGATTCAATTAAAAATTATAGTAAAAAAATATGGCAGCTAAAGAAAATTATGTTCTCCTGGTTATTTATTCATTGCATAAAAATATACGAGAAAATAATTTAAAAAATAGGAAAAAAAATCAAAATTATCAAACCCTTGGAATCTATTTAATATTTATAATATCTTTGATATATATATTATTCAATTTAAAGTAAAAATAAAAAAATTCAGCAGAAAACATATATTTACAGGATAATCAATTTGAAAAGTTTTTGTACAATGCTTAAAACAAAATTATTTTTAATCATCGAAAGTAAGAAACGATTAAACATTTAGTAAATAATAAAACGTAAAATCTCATAAAATTGTCCAAATTGTTTGAAATTTTATTATTTTTGCTTAAACAAAATAAAAAAAGATTTGCTTCATCCCCTTACAAAAGTATATAAGGCATTAGAATTACTTATTAATAATATTTGTAATCTAAGAAAATTACTGAAAACAGCATTGAGTAATCTATGAATAGGAGTAATTGAAAATTATCATTTATCAGTCTTATATGTCTGGGTATGAGATAAGGCATTGAAATAGAAATGTTGGATGTCTTTAAAATAAGAACAATGAGCATGACTGAAATGAAGACCCAGAACATTATCCAACAAATGAGCAAATAAAGGGAAATTTATTTTGTAGCAATCTGCGACTTACGAGTAACACAATTTTGTATCAAATATGTAAACTTTGGATGATGTAATTGTCTAAAATGATGGCGTTAAGTTTACTTATTAATCTGTTAGTTTAATATTCAATATTCTTCTTTTGTTCAAAAAGTAAAAGTTAGAAGATGAAAGATTTGATAAATTTATATCGCACAATTATTTTATCATCGTCCTATGGTTCGTCTAATGGTTCCCCAATAACGAACTTTGGCAGAATAATGGAATATGAAATAAGTATTTTCGGCTGTAAACTTACTGGACAACTTATCAATTTGCTTAATGCTCTCACTGTTTCACTTAAATTTAATGGAGATTAACTGATATTTAAGCTGGATTTTGTAGCAAATGATAATTGAAATTAGTTCTCTCTAAACACTACAACGTGTTGCCCGCTTGATTCTTTATCCCTTGATTTTCTGAGAGAATTTATTTATTTATATGCTTACCAGTTTCCATTTCTTCCTGAACTTCGTATAGAACTTGAAGTATAATGTATGGTATCATAGTAAATGGTATATTAAAATGTTATCTTTGGAATAGTGTCCCAAATTAGATATTTGTTGTATAACAGGAGATGGATATTGTACTTCTGCATGTCTATCAGGATGGTTCTCGATAGTATTCAATGTTTTATTCTTAACTAAACATGAATGTGATCTACTATCTACGCAAAATTTTCCAGAAAGGCTAACTACATCTGAGGTTTCAATGATTTACAACAGTATTTGGTTATTCAGCAATTCTGTATATGGCTTAGAAAACGATAATATCCGGTTATTTGATTGGTCATTCTCCATCCTTGTCATCACCTCAATGGAGCATAATTTAAGATGATTTTACATATTGTTTTCAAGTTGAAAATGATTAATTGCATTTTTTATCATGCATGTTATATATACTAGAGCACATTCCAATTAAAATTCTACTTGAGTATTAGTTTTGGCAAGGAATGTTCAAGAAAAAGAATGGAACATATTGGATTATTGACAGTTGTGATAAAATAAGACGTAAAGAAACCAGTTTATGTGATAACTGATTAAAATTTGTATTAACCTTTATGAATGTACATTTCATATTTAAACCAATAATGTACACTATTTTAAGAAATACTCCTACATGATAAAATCATAAGTGCTGTGATTCAAAAATTATAATTGTGTGTTTTGTGAGTGTTTTATCATTTGCTGAAAATCTTTTAATCAAAAATTACACAGGAAATATAATTCTCAATGTAATACATATTTAGTTCTGGTACATTTATCGTGGTTTATTAATTGACAATGGAATACATTCAAACTTCATATTGCACAATACCATTACTACAAAATTAAAAATTAGTTTACACTTTTATATAAAACATGTCCCACTATTTTCAAATAGTGATAGTATTATATACTTGAGCATCTAATAGTATTATCTTTGATTTTCTTACAAAATTTTTTTCCATTTTTGACTTTATAAAAAAATACTTCCTATTTTTCTTTGTTGGAATAGAATAGTCTCTCTTGAATGGGATAATTCTTAATAAAGATCACTATCTACATTTGTGATCAATGTTCTGCGACAACTGCAGTGCTTCATATATCTTTATCGTTCTCTTACACCTCAAGGCATTACCTTAAGTAAAATGAATGGGAGTATAAATTGGATAAAGCAGCAGATAAATTGGAAACTGCGATTCCTCTTCCCCATACACGGAATTGCTTTCCTACTCCTGGGTTTCTAATTTAATGTCAAGATTTCCGAAATATATCATATTTACAAACCTTAAAATTGAAATGACTTATAAGTAAATCAAAACGGAAGTCCAGTTTATATTTTTAAAAAAATGTTATTTTTCGGACATGTATTTAATGTATGGTTATAAGAATTGTTTTGTTTTAAAGAATCATTGACTTAGATTTATTGATAAAATGATTTAATATTTTTGTTTTATAAAAATATTTTATGTTTGAAGGACAAAATATTTTTTGAAATTATGTATATATTTCAAATTCAAATATTAAGAATTTAAATAGTTTAAAATATATAAATTTTTTCCTTTTATGTTTAAATATATATTAAATTAAATCAAGCGATAAACACATAATAAATAATATAACGAAAATTCAAAGCAACAAATGAACTTAAATTGACTTATAACACATATATTAATCATAAATTATTATAATGAAATTGCTGAATTGTTTTTGCTCTATTTTGTTAAATTAACAATACTTACGTAATCTTTAAATATCAATTTATATATATTTATTTTTGCATGTTAAGTGTAAGAATATAATATGCTCTACCAATTTAATCTAAATTTTGCATATTAAGATGTTTTTGTTCATTACAATAGATAGGGTAATGGGTTTTACCTATTTTAAGGTTCCTATGGACAACTGTTTGTGATTGTCCATTGGAAATAACAAATTGTTTTCATAGGTAAAAAATTGTCCTCAAGTAATGAAAAGGAAGGAATCCAGAAAAAATCATAAGTGATTACGTGTAAGTGACTTATGTAGAATATATAAATCATAAGTCATCTTCCACCAGGGCTCACTGTTTCCTAAAAATGGTACAGCCCTCTTCGAAACGGAAGGTTCCGGTATTGGTCCTAGTCTTTAAATTGCACTTATGCTTTCTGTATGCACATCAACCGGGATAACAGGGATTTTTTAGGTTTTGTTTCTTCCGGTACGGGAATAGGGCCCATTGATTGTGAAAAGCCTTCACAGAAGGAAAATATGCGCTGTTTGTTTAAATGTGTTACAATAATTTTGATCTGTTAAAGCATCCGCTTGGTTGTTTTAAAAATTAACTTTATTGTTCAACAGTGGGTAGGGTTGAATATGAAAAGTCATCGCCGAAGATAGCGGTCCAACTGCTGCATCATAAAAACATTTATATAGATTTATATAGTGATTCAAAATATAGGCAAGATTAAAAAGGGATTGGATAAAAGAGTTTCATGGAGGTAATAAAGAAAGAAATAAACTAATATTTTTAGTTCCTTTTACATTGTGCTCCATTAATAAATGAAAAAGTAACATAAGAAGTTTGATTTTTTCTGCATTTAAGATATTTTTATAATGTTCCATGCAATTGTTTCTTCTAAGTAATGTTTGATTTGTCTTATGATAAAACTTCTGAGACAAACATTCCAAATGATCTCTTCTATCTATATACAGCGAAAGCTTAATAAATAAATGTACAAAATGTCTTAAAAGACTAAAATTCTGAAGAAGTTTCGGGTAAAATATTATTATTTAAAATAAAAATTATATCAATATTTTTCAATAAACAAAATTACTTAATTGAGTAGATTAATATCAGATAAATTCTCAGGTGAAGTTACTGAATAAAAAATACTTATTTTTATTTTTTGATCTATTGCTAAAAAACAGTGTAGTATATAAATTTCATAAGTATCTTTGCAATTGCTTAAACAAATTTGCTATAGAGAATACGAAATACAAGCTTTTATAATTATTTGTATGAATTTCGCCAACAAATTATTGCAACATTATTGGTTCAAAAAAAGCCACAAATATCAATTTTATAATTTATTATGTTAAACAATACAAATTAAAGCATTTACACTGAGAAAAGTGATTTTATCATAAAATAGTTAATCATAATTTGATGAAAGCATCTTCAGAAAAATATGGTTTCCTGCAACCTAATGTTAAGAACATTGATAGTGGGCTGACGAAGACCAAGTGGTAGGGTATCACTCTTCAAAGTTAACGGTCCTAGTTTTGATTCTAGCCATTATTGAGCAACATTAGATGTTGGTCTCGTGTTTTTTACCTGCCCGTCTATCAGGGGGGAGGGAGTGAATGGGATTTTTTAGATTCCCTTCCTTGTGAGTTTTGTTAACTTCCTTCCTTGTGAGTTTCAAAAACTCACATGTCACAGGGAAGGGACTCCCTGTGACACTCACATGTCACAGGGAGTCCCTTCCCTGTGACGTGAGTTTTTGATTTCCTTTTTATCACAGTCACAGTGAAAAGACCTCCTGGAGGTCAATTAAGTTGTGGAATGCTAAGTGCCCTACAACAGCTTTAGGCAGTTAAGACTTTTGTGATAGGTAACCTACAATGTGGTGTTAAGAGAATATCGATACAATGCTATTAGCTAACTTTTTAATGTACTTCAGAGTGATTTCAGGTAAACGTTTTTTTGATATTAGATCTTTATTCCCAAGCAGCATGTGACAGGTCTTCCCATGGCGTAGCGATGAAATAATACTCGTTAGATTCAAGATTCCGGGGTCGATTCTAGCCATTGTTAAATAATGGGAGATAAATGTGTTTTTGCCTTCGACATGCATGTTTATGTACTTTTAAATTATTATATTTATGCGCTTTCCACGTTTCCTCTTTTGTGATAGGTGAATAAGATCCACTATCTATAGAAGAACCAAAAAGGTAAGTTAGGCGGCGAATTTTAAAATAATTAGCAACGGTTTCGGACCTTAGGCAATCCACTCCGTTGTGTCTAAACAATATGAGAAAAAAATTAAACTATATTTTATCCACTCAATTCTAAATAATATATATTTCTAGAAGCAAAGATATCTATAGTCTACTTCATATATTACGAAGCATAGAAAATTAATATATTCTTGTCCAGAGAAAGCTAAACATTAAATGTCTTAGTGTCGTACTTTCATTGTCTTTTTAATTTTTTTTTTGCAATAATAAGATGATAAACTCTACAAGCATTTATAAATAATACTATTTGTCTCACTGTGTACAACTAATAACTATCAACTCCATAATGAATATTAATTTGAAGCATTTTTAACTAAAATTAATAACAAAGAAAAATATTTTATTTGTTTTTTATTAAATAATACCGCAGGATTAGGAATAATTTAACAAAGAAAAATATTATAAAAACTATCATTGCCTTATTGTATTTGGATAATCAATTAATCTAAAATTCAATTTCTAGATTTTGTAGATATATTAAATAAAAGGAATATTTATCCGTATTACAGATATAAGCATTGTCAATAGAGAAATACATTATGCATTTTGGTTCATAATTCATTCCAATACATTTATGTCATTTTTATTTTGAATATGCGAATGAAATATGTCTAAGAATGGCATGCACAAAGCTTTTATTTCTGAATAAATCATATTTTAATCCCCTTAAATATTGATGCTGTCAAAGTCGTTTTTTCAACAAATGCAATAAACCTATATTTTCTTTAATAATTTTTTTAAATATATATAGCTACTTTTCTCTTATTTAAATAAACGAATTCAGTTTTTGCTTATCATTTGTTTAAAATTTAAATTCAAAATGCTGTTTCAGATCATATATTATTTTATTTGAAAATGACTGGTACATTTGTCATACAC
>JAPDSC010021549.1:0-15674 GCA_026290005.1 Latrodectus geometricus | reverse complement strand
TTTCAATATTTCTATTGTATAGTAAATTCTAGAAAATTGTGTTTATTTGTTTGATATCTGCTGTAAATATGTATTCAGGATTATTAGTATTCTTTGTGGAAGTTATGCTTCCGTTTTCATTTGGAACATACACTTTTAATACGAATAGAAAGTAATGGATAATAGATTATTTAATAAGTTTAAAATATATTAAAAGTTTCATGAAAATATTTACAATGCAACTATTAGTTAATGTTTAATTTAAAAAATAATAACTACTGTAATTTTTAAATAAAATATGCATTGCTGTGAATGAAGATTTAATAGTTTATACAACAACAATAGTTTTAAAGTTTATATATATATATATATATATATATATATATAAAGTTGCATAAAAAGTCGCAGAATACGTTTGAAATAATTGGCAATACAATTTCTTTAACTGCTGCGGGTTTTATCTAAAATATCTTTGAGTTTTGTTTTTGAAAGCTTAAATATAACACATATATAAAATAATCTAATTTTGCTCATTTTGCCTTTTATTTTATGGGCTGTCTTTTATTTGATTTGACTTTGAGATCGAAATGGTTATCGAATAAGGAATTTGAACTATACAAACTTTAATGATATCTATAAGTGATGTAGGGAAATAAAATAAATATTGCTTAACCATGTAATAAACATTATCTAAATCCTATGTAATATGATTGCAAAAGTAATCTTAACCATTAGATCCATCGTCTGGCTGGTCAGGGAAAGTCAAAATGTATTTTTTCTAATACTGTATACATATCAAAATAAGATTCAACTTTCTATTTTCCTTTGAAATGTAAATTAATTTTACAAAATTTTTATTTTGTACATTTTTCTATTGTTTTTTCAGTATTTATATGCATAAAATGAATACTTGGTTCATTTTATTAATATATGTTTTTTTCGTTACTAGCTCCAAGTTTTCTTAGTTAGAAATGCATTTTGTTAAAGGCCAGATAAATGTTTCTCAAATACAGGAAATGTTTCTTTCGTAAAAACAATTTTATCTAGGTTATTTTCATTAAATATACTGAATTCATATTAACTGATATTTCAATAAACTAATCTACACAATTGATTTTGCTATAGAAAATTCTTGTTTTCTTTTAGCGAAAAATTCATCAGCCTCATATATCTCTGAAATTAATTATATTAAAAAATTGATATATTTGGAATATTGGTTTGACAATATCAGACATTTTTGCCCATTACCGTTTGAAATTCTTATACGAAAATTGCAAATACTGTTTTGCACAAGTGAATGCTTTTTTTAAAAATATCTTAAAATAAAATAAATTTAATGATTTATTATGGTCTATGTAGAATATAGGTATTCCAAAATCATACAGTCAAACAAAATTTAAGTTCTATTAGATATGCAAATTTCAAAAATTAACAGAAATACAATATAAAATAAACTAAATTAAGACAATGAAAATGATGTTGAATAAGACATTAATAAACTTAACTGAAATTGGAGATTTAAATGGGAATTATTTAATATGTCATCTCTACTAATTAAGGCTTAGCATAATTAATAATCTGATTAACTAAAATTTTTAATAGTTAGCAAAATTTATGAATAATTTTGTGCATTACATACACATTTATTGTTCATATTTAAATACATGTGATTTTTTGTTTATATATTAATAGAAGAGATATAAGTTCAATCTTTATATAATATTATATTTAATATATTCATTATATATTTAGATGGTGTTTTCACTCAATATAAGTTCATAAACTGCCAGACCTCTGCTTTTTAAAGTATTTATGTGATTTGTGGCTAAGGGTAAACATACCAAGTTGATTCAAGCTTCCAAAATGATTTTGCAATATGGAAGAAAATTAACCTTCTTATATTTATGTTAATCTTTTCTATATAAATCCGTCCAAATGGAAATTTATTAATGAAGTTTGTTTTGCATTTTTAAAAACATTTTTGGCAAAAGTTTGAGCAAAACACAACACTGCTGTGCTTGTATCTCTTTTTTAAACTCATTGTTTCATCTGAGACTTCTTTGATAAATGTGAAACATGACTTCAGCCTTTATTTTCCTAGCAGAATTCCTTATAGTTTTCTATTGTCATATATTAAAATTATTTCTCTTCCTTCAATTCGTTTCCAAAATATTTGATATAAAACCCTAAATTTAAATTTCAAAAAAAGTTATGTATAATTTGTGGTAAAATTACTTCATAAAATAAAATAAAATTTTAGTGAAATATATTTGAGGTTACTAATTTAATTATTTAATGAACAATAGTTTGAACTTATAAAAAAGTTTTTTTTGTTTTAAATAAACAATTTACAATATTGACATTAAAGAAGACATTATGATTTCAATTTTTAGTAAAAAGTTTCCTAACATTCTACAACTCTATATTTACTTTGTATACGATTTACCGTAAACTAAATTAATTATTGTTTTATAATTTTTATTAATCTGAATTTCAATTGTAGAAACACGAAATAAACGTAAAATCACTTACTTTAAAAATGTTTACTAACTTTTTTGTAAATTGTAAGAAATTTCCACAAAATAAAAATAAGCCCTTTGGCTGACTATCCCGAGTTTATTCGGTTTTGTAAATTTTGCAATTAACTATTATTCCGATAATTCTCGGGGAAACGATATCTGTCAGTACGAATTGTTTTATCACATTTCAAGTTATGTAGAAGAGTTCTGAAATTGTTTGGATCACGTGCTTCTGTCGTTTATATATACAGTGGGTTATAGATTATTTATGTATAAGGAAGGATTGTTGCTTTAAAAAAGATTAAAATAATAATATATCAAGGTTGTGAATAAGATGATTTTTTAAGAAAGTGCTTATTTAGAGATGGAGTTTGATCATATTGAAAGTAATTTTGTAAGTACCTTAAGGAATGCAATAATTCAAGTGATTTGGAACGAGACGAATTGCTGTCAGCTGTTCAATGTTGTGAATTTTAAAAGGTAAAGTGTTCATCTTCACCTGCTCATTTTACTTTTACTACTAACCCAGGTAAAAATTTCTATATTTATATATCTAATATTTTGTAATATTTATATAAATACTTTGATAGCGAATTGATAAACACTATTACAACTGGAACTAATTGGTATACAGGAAAATACGCTCGTAGATTACATGCAAAACTATATTCTACTTCTCCAGATTAAATAGTAGTTTTTTTTGGGAATAGCCATTCTCCGAGGTGTAATAAGAAAAGCATATCTGTAAGATTATCGAAGCAAAAATCAGCTGCGTAATACTATCGTTTTGTGAAAACAAGACCACTTTGTCAGATAAAGCAAAACTTGCACTTCAGCAACAATGTTGCATTTGATGCTAATGCACATACTTGTCCAAAATTAAATAAGATATATCCAGTTCTGTAACATCTTCTATAGAAATTTCAGAGATCAATTTTACTCAAGCATGATATAGAAAATAAATGAAAATTTACTGCTTTCTAAAGTTAGCCTCTGATGGGTACAGTTTATGCCTTTAATAAAGAGAGCACAATGTTTAATAAAAAGTTTGTTGTTATGCGTTTTAAGAGTGGGTATGAGTGAAATGACATTATATATAATGGGATGAAGACTAAACAATTTCTGAATAAGTACTATTGCCTTACCATGGACAATCTCTATAACTGACCAGATTTGGCTTGCGCGTTAGTTACGAAGACTGATGTGTGTGGAACACACCAGTTGAACAGAAAAGTTTTACTTCGAGATCTAAGAACAAAGACAGTAACAAAAGGAGAAATTTTTGGTATCATTAAGGTAAAATAACTGTAATGAAACCGGGATGATATGAAGGAGGTTAGTCTAATTTCCACAATATATTCTATAGAAGTACAGACAGGATGCGACAAACAAATAAGGGAAGATAAAGTCAAGACTTAAGTGTATAATTAACTGCAATGACAAAATCGGAAGTGTAGATAAAGTCAACCAGCATTTAGCTTCTTCATTTATACCAAGGAAATGAGATAATATTACAAAAAGATTTTATTCCATTTATTGGATTGTAGGAATTCGTACATTTTGTACTGTAGGTCTAAGTTTTCAGCATCACCTAAATAATCTAGAATAGAACTCGTTTTAAAACTAATTTTAAAATACCATATTGATGAGGTTTCTGTCTCATCGAAAAATAAAACAGAGTCTTTCACGATTTAGGTTATCATAAAAACATTTTTCAGATACTCTTCCTGCTACTAGAAAAAGTCAAATCCAATGAAACTGTGTTTTATGCTTCTTTAAAAGTGATTCCAGAGGTAAGCCAGTAAAGAAAGAGACCAGATACCAGTATATAGAATGCCAATAATCATTGTATTGTCCCTTGCTTCAAAAACTATCATACAAAAGCAAACATTATATTGTTTTCTATTTTCTCGAGATAACTCGGAATAGTAATGTATAATTAAAATTAAATATTTTCATACCTGCAAAAAATTCAAAATTAAATTTTAAATTTACAAATTTGCTTAATTTAATTTCCTAGAATTTAATAATGAAATAAAAGAATGAAGTGATTTTTTCCAACTTTTATAAAAAGAAAGTGTACGCGGTTAAAATGTTACTAAACATAAAATTTCTATCATTTAAGAAATATTTGTTTGGTAATAAATAGTAATATGTATTGAAGTAAATATAAGAAAACAAACATTTAACAGTTTTCTGTTTTCCCTAGATAACTCGGGGTACTAATGTATAATTAAAATTAAATGTTTTTATACATGCAAAAAATTAAAAATTAAACTTAAAGTCACTTATTTATTTTATTTCATTTCCTAGTACTTAATAATGAAATAAAATAATAATAGGAATTTTTTAAAATAAAAAGGTAAGTGGTTAAAATATTACTAAACATAAATTTTCTTTATTTTAAGAAATATTTGTTTGGTAATAAATAAGAATATATAACGAAGTGAATATTATTATACTTTAGTAGACATTATGACCCCTAACTTTCATACACAAAAAACGTTTAACAGTTCGTAGGATACATTTCATAAATCATTTATTATATCTTATATTTATTTTAGAAAAGATAAATTGTGTACATAAAAGAAATATTATTTATAAAGAAATAAACAACTTTATAAAAGAAAGGAAAAATTTTAGGTTATATTAGTGGAAGAAAAACAATATTGAAGAAATGTGATTTCAAAACCATTATTTGGGGCAAAGAAATCGTTTTAGGGAAAGTATTTTGTCTTGGAAAATTTTATAAGCTCTTCCTCGAGGGAGTATAATATTCTTTGACACAACATTGGAGGTTAATTTTATGCCCCACTTCAAAAAGAAGATCTCATTAAGGAAGAGTTTCTGAAGAACTAAGAAAGTAAGAGTATCCTCACAAAACCCATAGAAGTGGGTGATAAGTAAGTTTAAAGATACTGTCTTTTAAGTTCTTTTTCTATTATCGTTCAATGGAATTCGTAAACTTGAAAACATTAAACAAAAATGGGGGATTTTAATTCGAACAGCTGTGCACCATAATGGATATATTTTTATTTGAAAGTATTTTCTTGGAAAAAAAAGAATTAAATGGATCGTAGAAGTTTGGGTCTTAAGTGAAAGTTGTTTGAAAGATTATGCATTGATATGAAATCAATTAAATATTTATCATAGTAAATGCAAAAATAAAGAAGTTTATTTTGAAAGGTTTAATTTTTCCAATGACTTCAGGGCACATAAGAATTTGCAAATTGATTTCAACATAGTTATATTTTTCAAGGTTGAAAGTAATTACTTCTTTAAATAAAAGAAATATGTTGCCTACTAAATTATAACGTACCCATTATCATTAAAGCAATTTTAAAAACTCTGAAACAATACTTCAGAGAAATGAAATATTATATTAGCAGGTACGGACATACAATATTCAAATAATACATAAATAATGTACACGTTATTTAAGGGTATTAATTACAGTAGTATATTTTTGTTGCACTTTGCATCAATGTATATTTATATGATTAGTCAACAATTATTAAAATTAAGGACAATAAACTTGTTAGGAAACAATCTGTTAAAATACAATGATTTTATATTTAATGTAAAGTACATTTTGACAAATATGCTTCGAGCAGTAACAAAGCATTCTGTTTTATTCGCTGCAAAATGTAAACAATATCTGCTGACATAACAATGGAATAAGGAAATTTTTAAAATAAGTGATAGCTACTTTAATGAATCTCAAATGTATCAATTGAAAGTATTGTTTTGATTCCATTTAAAAATTTAAAATAAATATATACAATATAAATAATGTATATATATCCATTCATTTCCTTTCAATAACATTTGTATTAATTTATGTACATATATGCATACATAATTGAATGGATCGATACATATATATATATATATATATATATATATATATATATATATGGTGCTTCAAAAAATGTATACACACTTTAAACTATTGTAGTTTTCCCGCTCTACAAGGCTAATGTTATATTTCTTCGCCAGGTGCCAGCATAATCGTCCCTCTATGTTATATTATCAGTTGGAATTTGTAATATCAACATGGGGGACGTACGTTTGACAACATGGGAACTGTCAATAGGCACAATTGTGTTTACTAAGGTGAAGAAAATCCTCACATTACAATTGAAAAAGATGTAAATTTGTCTGGTGTAAATGTGTGGTGCGGTTTGTCTTCAAGGGGACTCATTGGACCTTTTCAATTTGAAGGCACTGTAACTGGTATTAATTACCTAACAATGCTTGCTGATTCCATATTTCCTGCCATTCGTGCATTATACGGTAATGATGATTTTTATTTTCAACAAGATGGTGCTCCGCCGCACTATCACAGGTACGTACGAGCTTACCTGGATCAAAATTTGTCGGGCCAGTGGATAGGACGCAGGGGGCCAATCGAGTTTCCAGCACGCTCTCCAGACCTTACACCACTGGATTTCTTCTTGTGGGGCACAGTAAAAGATGAGGTGTACAAACGTAAACCACGTAACCTAGACATTCTTTGGAATGAGATTCAAGCAGTGTGTAGAGAAATCTCATTGGACGTTTTGATACGATGTACAGAATCAGTGGTGAATCGTACTCAGAATTGTATTGATGCTGCAGGTCACCAATTTGAACAGTATTAACATTTGTTATTTATGTTTCATTTACATTGGACTTTCAGCCTTCTATTTTCCTGAAATTTAACTTTGTAGAACGGTAAATAAATTTTCTATGGATGTCAAAGTGTGTAAACAAATTATGAAGCTCCCTGTATATATATATATATATATAAATATATATATATATATATATATATATATATATATATTTGAAGGGATTTTTGAAGAAGGTAATATAAGAAGATATTATTTTATTTTTATGATACAAATATATTAAAGTCTATATAATATTTTGTATTTTTTGACAAATATACTAAACATAAAATGTATATGTTTTTGATGTTTCTTTACCATAATGTATTCAACATGTATATATATAAGCCTTTTTTCTTTCTAAAACAAAAATTATAAAGTACTTTCAGAACTATTATTCCTTTGCATTTATATTCTTCAACATGATGTCTTACATTGGTATAAAATATGCATTTTGAAAACTAAAATAATGCATGTTTAACAAGTTTATAAATTGTTTCATCATACATTTGCTTGTATGGAATGTAATGGTTTTTAATTTGATCTGATTTTTTATAAGTCTTAAATAATTCATGCCAGTTTGAAAATAAATGAAAATTTTAAAATCAAAATTCTTGAAATGGTAAAATGAGAAACTAATAATTAAGTAATGTTTTGCGTTCTAATTAATATTCTTAAATTAAGAATTAAATGAAAAACTGAAAAAAAAATTATAAATTTTTCTGAAGTTTTTTCATTTAATTTTTAGTTTAAGAATATTAAATATGACACAAAATATTACTTAATTAATGTTTTCTCATTTTAACATTTTAAGAATTATGAATTTTAATTTCAATAAAATACTTAAAATAAATTATAAATTTTTTTTTAAGTATATTATTCAAATTAAATATGCCATGCTTGTTCTCCCTTTTAATTTACCAATCTTTGTATATGTGACGATGTGCAATAAAATATCAGATAATAAAAATAACCATCTGTGAAAGTAAAGCTTAAAATGTCAAACAATCTTTGACGTAATTTCAAATTCCAAAATAACTATTCAATCAAATCAGCAAATTTAAATTCACCATTTTATGCATAAATTAATTTATGAAATCTATAATCATTTAAATTAGTAAATATATTGTTTTGATTTAGAAACATAAGTATACATGATTTGTTTTGGAATTACATAAAAGATAATAAAAGTACAGATTATAACATAAAATAATAAAAGTGCAAATTTTCTTCGTGATAATTACTTTGAAGTAACATATTTGATGGGACAAGATACGTAATTGTTTTTAGGATAGTTTATTTTATGAAGGGCATGATAATTTCTTATAATTATGTTTATTTCAAGGTAAAACAGTTTTATTTTACAGATAAGTAATTTTCCGTAGCCTATTTTTAATGAAATTAAATTATGGTTAATTATATGTAAATAAGAAATTAATTTCCTTTTCTTTACAAGTAAAGTCAAAATAAATATATCTGAATCAAATAATCTTTATAAGGAATCAAAGCAGAACGGATAACATATAATGACTAAAAAAATTTAAATTGCTTTCCTAAGACTTATGCTTTAATTTTTCTTACAATTATTTTACTATTAGAGATTAAACTATTGATTAGAATGACATTACATTCAATAGTTTTTAAAGAGATATTATCAAAACAAATATCTGTGTGAAAAAGTCATATATAATTATATTTCTCAAGTTTTTAAGGCTAAAATTTTCAGTAAAATCCAAAAAAAAACTTACAATTTGGGACATTATAAAAATATATGTCGATGATAACGATAAACATTAAAAAAACACTTTATGCCATAGAAAAGAATTCTTTAACTTATAAAACAAAACAGTTTTTAAAATTGAAAATTGAAAACTAATTCAGTCACGTGAAATTATTACTCTTTTTTCTACATTTAATATTTTTATAATTATTTATTTTTAGTTTTATGAGCATAAAATATTAATGTAATATTCAGTATATTTGATTACGCTTAAATAATTCAGGACAACATAACATGTAAATGCTTTCCTAAGAAAGTATAACTGCTAAATATAAAAACTATTATGTATTAGTTGAAATATTGTTAATGATGTTCTATTGTATGTTTGAATCTATTGTAATGATGTTAAAATGTATTTTCTTAGTGTTGAATCTTCAGGAACAATTTTATATTCTCCATATCAAATTGGTTAAGAAAGGTTAGAGCAAAACATTTTAGTATCAAAATCAAATAACATATGGTAATATTTAATAAACCTTAATTAACACACATTTATAATAAGCTATTTCTTTAGCTTAGAGATATTGAATTTTATTAATAATACTAAAAATGTTTTGAACATTTCTGTCCTTATTTTCAAATAGAAAAGAAAGAAAATATAATCAAAAAAATTTCAGTGCATTTTAATAAATAAAAGTACTGGCATTATTTTTTATTTTTAGCAATTTCATATAAAAACACTAAAAAATGAATAGTAACATTTAAAAATGTATTTTAAAAAGATGAAATTCTAGACTACTTTCAAACCATTTTGTTAAAATTGTATGGTTTTAGTTTTCCTTAGAACTTTTCTTTTAGATGAAGTTTTTTCACTTACTTTTGCTTTGATAAATGTATGTATTTCGTTAAAATGGTGTTTAAAATTTTATTGTAATAAACTACCCATTTTTTCCTAAAATATATTTTTATTAAATGCTTAATTTTACTTCAAGGGAATTATTATACAAAAAAAATCATTTTTATACAAAAAATTTAAACTAACAAGAAGAAAATAAGTAATATTATAAAAAAAGTCTCATTAATTTACATAAAATAAATCTGTTTCAATCATTATTTTGCAAATAAAGGATAAAAATATTTTAACTAGATGTTTATAAAACATCACTGGTAATCCTTAAAATTAATAATTTATTCAAAACTTAACACACTTTAAAATTTGATCAAGGATTAACTTAACGAATTATTTATGTTTAAATTCATAAGTATACAATGAAAAAATGTTAAAAACACTTAATTTAGACATATTCTATCAAATTCTATAATTCTCTTACTTAAAAAGGATTTTAGAAAGAATGTCAAAGTATTTCATGTACTGTTACTGAATAACATATTGGAAAATTTTAATTAAGTTTACGATATGTGAAAACATTGTTGCTTGATATTAATTTTCAGATTACAGATAATGAATAAATAATAATAATAAATAAATACAAATAATAAATAACGATTTTTGAAAACATTGTTGCAATATATTTATGGATATAAATTTTCAGATTACATATATTAAGTAAAAAATATATTTCTGGATATTTTTTCATCAGAAATTTAAGAAAAAAATTATAGAAAGATCTAAGCATGTTTTAACGAACTTAATTCTTTAGTGTTTTGTGTTTTTTATTAAATAAATGAAAAAAATATGTATGATATGAGTTTGAGCATAATAATATATTTGTCATATCAAGGGTTTTTCTTGTTAAATCTTTATTCAGTTAAAGTTATTTGCAAATATAATCTCGAGGGATAAATATGAATGCATGTGTTGCAATTTATGTTACATTAAAGTGTCATGATATTCTATGAAAATGCCATTTTTAATAAATATTTCATTCACTAAGGTGGATCTTTAATAATTATTTAAATTAGATAAATAGTTAGATTTTTTAAACTGTAATCTTAAATATTTATGAACCACTTCAAAATTTTAAAAATGATAAGCTCCTGAGAATGAATATACAATTGTTCTATTTTTATTTAATAGTTTTTAAAATAATCTGTAAAATGACTTGAAATGAGATACGCGTGTTTTATAGCGTGAAAAATCAATAAAGCTTTTTTTATAAATACATATTTTATCGTTCAATACAAAAGAAAATGAAACAAATTTGCATTTCAATGATTTATTTCTCTATACGAATGCCTGAATTTTTTTTTACTAAAAGAAATTTTTATATTAATTGAAATAAATTTATCACCAAATTTGCAAAATAGGAGATTTGTTTAAAATATTATAACATTTCTTAATATTTAAATCACTTCATTTTTTATAATGTATTTTTAAAAGGACGATAAATTAATTCAGTGAATTATTCCTTGTTAAATCGACAGAATTCCAGAAATAAATCTTAAAAACTAGTTAATCATAGTTTTGTGTTTAATTGTAGCTAACAAATTACCTTTACAGTACAAACAGAAATTCGTTATTATCATCATTTTTTTATTTCTTCATCAATGAGAGCATCTTATAAGGCGGTAAGATATCAGTTCTTTAATTTAAACAGTAATTATCACGTGAAGGAAACTAGCACCACCCAGAAATAATGTATAGATGATTTTCACGCAAATCAAAAACAAAATTTAATAATATATATTGTTTCATGCATGAAATTAAAATATTCAAATAAATCATGCACCGATTTGAATTTCATTTATTTCTAACACAATAAACAAATGACAATTCATTGATAATTCAACTTTTCGTTGCATTTAATACGTAAATTTTATGTCGGAAAAATTTGTATTTATTCATATCACACAAAACTCTTTAACCTTAAGGTGTAGTGGGGAATCAAATAAAATTGAAATATTCAACGTTAAACTGGAACTATTGTCAAAGATTTGTCTTGCGAAATAAAATATATATTATGCATATTATTTCTGACAGTATTTCTGCTTTCTGCAACCAAATCTGTTAGGGCAGCTGCTTTTGAAGTTTATTGGTTTCTATCACTGCTACTTGTGAATACAGCCCTCTATCTATGGAAGAACCTCTAGATAAAAGTGTTGTTTTACTTAAAGAAGACTAATAACAATTTTAAGCTATTAATCTGAATACAATACATTGTCAAAATTGTGTAAATAATGACATTTTGGTTTTAATACATATTTTTGATGCAATGGAAAAAGCAACATCTAAGTTTGGGGAAAAAGAAATCCATAATTTTTACGTGAACTTTATGCAACTTCTTTTGGATTCACTTTGTAAAAAGGTTTAAAACAGCTTTCATGTAGATTTTTAAGTCTTGCGCGTTACGACTGCTGACATGCGGTTAACTTCGATCATTTTTGATATTTTGTAGACATTTTCGACGATGCTGTATCCACATGGGAGGTGCATCTCTAACATCAAAAATTCCCGAATGGAATCAACGAAACAAAAAGTGTACGTAACTGGTTGTTACAGTCTTATATAGGACAATAAACACCTTTCACAATTTTAGCCACCCGGCTATCTTTTCGCCGTTACAAGAGAAAAACGAAAATGTATCGAATTTCCTGTTTGTTGTTTTCCATTTTTAAAACATTGTACTCGTAACTGAATTAATCAAACAAAAAACCGCAAGAGGATATTTTAGTGTCAAATGTCACCTTTCCAACGAGCATAAATATGAAATTGTTTGATATATACCTCACGAGATATCGATCACTACAGACGTCTACCGAAAAAATAGTGGATTACTCTTTCCCAAACCTCATATTAATATTTGATTTATTTTAGAATTTTAACATTGATGAAAATATTTTTATGCATATTTAAAATCTATATACAGTAGCCCCTCGTTATATCCCGCCTCGATATATCGCGCATTCGGATATATCGCGCATTTTCTATGTCTCCCAAATTTTTGTTTCTGTTTTTACACTTTTGCTTCTCAAATTCCACTGCGAAAATTTCACCGCACCTTCCCGAATCAATCCGGAAGAGGGAAAATAAAGAACTGAATTGTAACAATTTGAGATACGGGTGGGGGAGAGAGTGAATGAGGGTTAAAAGAAAGCAAGTGGATAAATCGGATCTCATTGGCTAATGTATGCTGGAATTTTCTGTTGTTGAGGCTATCACCTCCGCGGTAGGAATCTGGGCACCGAGTTCATTTATTAGTTCTGACCATTCTTGTGTGTTATCATGTCTGCTAAACGAATCAGCCTCTCGGTAAAAATAAAATTGGACGCAATTGAAAAAATTAAAAAAGAAGCAACGCAAATTTCGGTTGCTAAGGAGCTAGGCGTTGGAGCTTCTACTGTAAGAGGATGGCTAAAAGAAGAACCTGAATTAAGAAAATTTGTGGAAAACGTGGATCAAACTGAAGGACTTAATAGAAAATGAGCCCGATTAGCAAATGACGATGAGCTGGACAAGGCTTAATCTTATGGTTCAAAGAACAGCGTGCATTAGGCGCTCCTTTATCAGATCCCATCATCAAAGAGAAGGCAAAAATGCTGGCAAAAAAGTTAAAGCCTTCTGAAGAAATAGATTTTGAAGCGAGCGATGGTTGGTTTTGGCGGTGGCAAAAGCGGCATGGCATTGGACAGAGCGTAATTCACGGAGAAAAATGGTCAGCTGACCGAGAAGCTGCCTCGAAATTTCCTGCTGAACTGAAGAAAAAACTGGATAATTTGGGTTTAAAAGACGAGCAAATATACAATGCTGATGAAGCTGCCCTTTACTGGAAGTTGCTGCCAAATAGAACACAGGATTGTAAGAGCAGTACGATGAATTGTGGATACAAAAAACAAAAGGACAGGATGAAACTTCTTTTTGTAGCAAAAAAAGCAGGAAGCCATAAGTTGAAGTTGTTCCTTGTGAGTAAGAGCAAAAATCCTAGAGGTTTGAAAAATGTAAATCGGAAAAATCTGCCAGTGATCTACGAAAGTTCAAAAAATGCTTGGATGACACAAACCTTATTTAAAAAATGGTTTTTCAATAATTTTATACCATCAGTTCGTCTTCATCTCAGAAATAAGGGTTTGGAAGAAAAGGGTGTGCTCCTACTAGACCAATGCAAAGCTCATCCTAGTGAAGAAGAACTTATGTCATCGGATAAAAATATTAAAGCTATGTTTTTGCCACAAAACACAACATGTCTTCTTCAACCAATGGACCAAGGAATAATCGCCACGTTAAAAAAAAAAACTATCGACGGGAGTTACTGAGCAACCTTTTGTTCGTTGAAAAACGGCCACTGCCTGAGGCCCTGAAAAATGTGACCTTAAAAGATGCTATGTACATTTCTGAAAAAGCATGGCCCGCTGTTAGGTCCGAAACCATTTCCAAATGCTGGGTAAAAGTTTTACACGATGTCGAATTCGATGCTAATGAAGAAGATTCAGCAGAGCTTCTAGTTCAACAATCCAAGTCACTCGGTTTGAATGTGAATGAAGATGAAGTGAAAGTTTGGATTAATGCAGACGATGAAGAACCGATTTGTGAAACTCTTTCAGATGAGTAGATCATAGCTGGTGTACGAGCAGACACGGAAGCTAAAGATGACGACAGCGATGAGGAAGAAGAAGCGACACCTGTCTACATGAAGGAAGCCGTTGTTATGCTTGAGAAAGTATACACTGCATTTGAAAGATGCAACTCTATTCATATAAGTGATATGCAATTGATTAATTTTCGCTACCTAATATTTGCTGGAAAGCAAGTTGTTACAGAAATATCTAAACAGATGACTTTGGATGCTTTCTTCAGCAGAAAATGAAAAGTGTGTATTTGTACATAAAATTAAAGTGTGTATTTGTACATAAAATTAATTGTACACACGTGTATTTGTACATAAAATTAAAAAGGTAAATGGAATTTCTCTGCCTTTTTTATTTAAGCGATTATTTTTTATTATCGTACTTACGCTACTAATTTTATTATATTTTAAGTGCATATGTTCATAAAAGTAAAAGTTTTGTCATATCTTTCCCCGGATATATCGCGCCATCGGATATATCGCGCATTTTGCTTGTCTCCCGACAAGCGCGATATAACGAGGGGCTACTGTATTTAATTACATCATAAATTTATCACTTTACCAGTATTGTATTATAAATTTTTCTATCTTAATTCTTATTTAAGCAATTTCCTCCATTTTATCCCAAAATGTATTATTTATTATTTAGTTTACAAAAAGTATTTCAATATAGTTTCCCTCAGATATATTTTTAAAATAACGATGACGTTGTAGATATACAACATCTAAATTATCTTCCCACCTATTATCCCATTTATTATCAGAAGAAAAAACATTTTCATTGTATTTATCTCACATTAAACATACAGAAAGCACAATCTAGAAATAAACCAGAAACTCTTACGTGCTTATTCATTTGTTTGTCAGCAGAAATTTCTTCTTTTGACACGGAACAGAATGGAAAACTTCACAAACATCTGAATCCGTACATCTCAGATAAAAATATGTGAGTTTCAATCTATTATACTTGTCTCTCAACACATAAAAATAACCAGAAAAGTACAGTGAACAGAAAAAAATAATAAATAATGTGTAGAAGAATTATCTTGGCTCTTATTTTCTGATCTTTCTAAACTTTGCTTCATCTTGATAAAAAAAAAAACTAAAGAGATTTACATCTTCTGGAAAAAGTTTTGTTATTATCTTGTGGAAGAATTATTATTGAATTTTCAAAATAAATTAGTGACAGTTCAAAGGATTAAAATATAAATATTTTCTTCATTTTACATTAAAGGAATTTTGTAAAATGAAAATTTTCTTCTACTTTATGAAATGTTTGAAG